>BGPR01000737.1:170892-207415 GCA_013235015.1 Araneus ventricosus
CAAAATCTGTATTATGATGTTCATTAGAACAGAAATATTTTATAGGGAAGTTAATATGTTTTAATTTGTTTATCAAAAATTTATTTCCAAAATAAATATTTAACTCAACTTTTCAAGAATATTCCGATATCGTTTAATTTGTACTAATTATTTACTTATTTACGTTGCAAAAATTTAAAAACAAAATTGTAAAATTATGGAACTGTAAGCAGATTTTGAGTTTATATGAATTGGTTCCGAGAATCTTCGAGAGATTTCTATGTAGCGTCCCATCCTGTCGGAAAAGGGTATAAATACCGACCTATTCAGATAGAAATTAATCTCTTTGGAGTTCTGTTAGAAGAGCTGTTAGACGCTGAGCGCTACTGATAGTGCTGTTTGTGCTATTATTGGTGACTTTCTGTCTGCATGTGTTGCTAATTTGTACAAGTTCTTTTTTTTTCTTTTTACCTACGTTTCGTGTTTTTGAAAGTCTTCGTTCAATAAATCATCGTTCTCCATTTTCCTGCTTGCTGGATGATTTTCATGACAATTAAAAAGATATGCTAATAATCTCTTGTACTCTAATACTCTACTTAGTATAATTAAAATATTTTATAGGAAATTGCTTCTCTTTAAGTGATAGTTTCTTTCCACTTCTGTGATAAAAACATACAACACATCTTTAAAACTTTATCAAATTATGCTTTCTGAAACTCTAAAATAAAATGTTTCATAAAATTTTAAATTATATTTTATAAAAAAAATTGTTTTAGAACAAAAGTTAACATAAAAATCCAAATATATTCGTTCATCAAATTGAATTCTTTTCATAAATTGGGGGAAAAGGATAAATAAAAATGTTATTAATTTCAAAAGAATATTGTATAAATATTAAAAGCATCTAGTTATAAGCATCAAGCACAATTATACAAAACTTTTTGCATAACTGTTCGCAACCGCAAGGCTCCGTAATTACAAATGATTTCCAAAGTTCTTTAATATAGAAAAAAAAATTAAATCGGTGGAATGTTTTATCTTAATCTGCAAGGTAAACTAAATATTTCCAAAACAAACATTTTGCAACGAAATGGATTGATAATAAGCAAACGCATACTTTTTCCTTGGAAAAAGTTAGTAAATTTCCATAAATTACTTTTAAAAAATTCTTTTGACTTAGAACATTCAATATAAATTTCAGAGTCATTTTTAATAGGGTATGGAACGTATAATGCATTAGCGACACTTGAAAGGGCTATAAAAATCATTTTTATATCAATGGAAGAAGGAATTTTTTGTATATAAATTATTCTATAATGAGGGATGTATTAATTTTGGAATATTCCATATTCAGTGAATAGAAAGAAGTAAATTTCTTCCATTTTAAATTATGTCTGTTTGCATCAACAATGCTCGAATTTATTATTAAGGAATTGTGAATAGTCAGTTAACCGGAAAATTTAAAGCAAAATTAAGTAAACTATGAATAGAAGATCTTTTCAAATTACCTTCCGATATTTGTCTCATGCATGTCTATTTAAATATTTAAACAAGCTATAAACATTCAAATTGATTATGCAAATTGAAATCAATTAGTCCACCATCATTAACAATTTTGGAATATTCTTTATTATCACATCTCAAAATTATATTGCTATTCCCAAATTTTTCTTATTCCTCTTTATTAGCTGCATATTCAAGATACTCAGGTATTTGTCTATTATTGTTGAATAGAGAAAGACAAACATATTTTGTTTAATACGATTAAATACACACAGGCAAGCAAACTTCAACTTATTATGCTTCTAACAAATTAATTACGTCCATATTCACAAACTGAAACTTGGAAATAACATTCCAAATAGAATCGGCTATAATTTTTAGAAAGATATTTTGAAATTAAATTTGATCATAAAGCATTTGTGAAAATTTACATTGGTTTTGAATTCAAATTACAATATTTAAAACATAAAATATGAAATTTCAACGTACAGTCGTCAACAAAAAATGGGACACCTCTGTAACTCTGGTGTTTATTATCAGGTCTTCACAAAACTAGTGTCGATGTTAATAGCTCAAGAGGACAGGTTTATTCAGATCAAAAACCTGATTAACCAAGTTAATTAACAGCTATCTCGGAATTTTCAAATTACGCCTATCAATTTTTTTCGCTCAATAGACTGCCCGTCATGAAATTAGCCTCCCAAAAATTTTTATAGAGTTTTGATTAAAATTTCGAGAGTTATAGGGTTTTGAAAAATGACCTTTCCCATGTTAACCAAACTTCAGGAACTTTTGACGATATGTCGGAAAGTATTATATATTTCTCAAAACTTTTTTCACTCACTAAACGAGCACGATTTTTTTACATAAAGTCATGAAAAAATTCATAAATAAAAATATTAATAATTTTAACAAAAATTTTAAACATAACTGTGAAAAAAAGTGAATTGTAAAATAGTAAAATTTTAACATGAGAGCAAAGCTGAAACGTTATAACTGTGGTATCCAAAAAACTAAGTGCATATCTATAATAGTTTCCGATATATTTACAAAAAACTGCAAATTTCCACTGTTGACAGGCAACGCCCACTTTTTCAGGGACAGTATATTATATTCATTTGCATTTATCGGTCTACTTTTCATGAATCACGAGTGTCATGAAGACTAGACCGATAAATGAAAATAAATAATATATTGTCCCTCAAAAAAAAACGGCATTGCCTGTCAACAGTGGGAATTTGCAGTTTTTCGTAAATATATCGGAAACTATTATAGATTATGCGCTTAATTTTTTGGATACCGGGGATATTACGTATCAGCTTTGCTCTCATGTTAAAATTTTACTATGTTAAAATTCACTTTTTTTCACAGTCATGTTTAAAAAAAATTTTAAATTATTAATTTTTTATTTATGAATTTTTTTCATCATTTTTTATTTGCACATTTTTATGTAAAAAATCGTACTCGTTTAGTGAGTGAAAAAAGTTTTGAGAAATATATAATACTTTCGTCAAATATATATCGTCATTAAATATATGTCGTCGTTAAATATATATCGTCAAAAGTTCCTAAAATTCAGTTAACATGGGAAAAGCCATTTTTCAAAACACTATAACTCTCGAAATTTTAATCAAAACTTTATAAAAGTTTTTGGGAGGCTAATTTCATGACGGGGAGTCGATTCAGTGAAAAAAAATAGATAGGCGTAATGGGAAAATTCTGAGATAGCAGTTAGTTAACTATTTTAAATAACTTGGTTAATCAGTTTTTTTATCTGAATAAACCTGTCCTCTTGAGTCATTAACATCGACACTAGTTTTGTGAAGACCCGGTAATAAATACCAGGTTACAGAGGTGTTCCTTTTTTTTTGTCGACTATACCATTTATGTTTTTTTAGAAATTACACTGGTTAAATCTCTTAGGAATCAGATAATTGAAAGGTTATTGTCTATAGAATGCTTGTAATGATATGAGCGACATTAATTTCATATTTATAAAATTAGATTGCAAATACAACTGGATTCAAAATGTATAATAATATTAAAAAATTATAAGCTCCTCTACAGAACTACTAAAATATGGGTTGAAACACCAAAAGAGTGATCTCATACATAACTTTTGGAGTCCCGAAAACTTTGATTGTGTGGGCTCTGTACTGTGTTGTATGAAGCATGATGAGACTTCTCTACAGAAAACACATATTATTGACAATTTCCACAAAGACAGACATTTTACAAAACTATGTACGGGAAAGCTGGGTAAAACCGGGTACCCTTGGTTATGGCGCTAATATTTTTCCTATCTAACAGACAGATACTGAATTACACTCTAATAGTCAAGAAAAAGGAAAAGTCATAGTGGCGTGTTATAGCTGTAGAATTCACTGAATCTGTGAAGGTTTATTTGTTTTAAGACATCAACTCTCTAATGTCCGTTTGAATTTAAACTCTCCTTACTTACATTTATAAAAACTATATTTAGTCCAGCTTATTATATGTTTATTAAGTTAATAAGATTTACTCCAATAATTGCGCGGTTCTATTTTGTTTTGTATAACCTCTGCACTCGGTCTAAAACCGGGTACACCATGTAGTGGCTTTCCATGTGTGTGATATTGTTGAAATTCAAATGAACTTGTTCAGTCACTGAATGAAAGCATCTCGTTGGTTAATTTTCATGACGTAGCCGAAGTTACGGCACTAGTCTAAGTTGATTGGTTGTTACAATCTATATATATTGTTCATTTGTGTTTTTAAGCTATCAGGGAAGTAGCAGTAAGTCAGTCGAATGGATGGCTGTCAGTCAGTGAATGTGTAAGCTGCAAGACAGCAGCATGTCTTTATTTTTTAAAAGTAAACTGGATTAAAGCTCTTTTGTATTTTAAACTGCCTGGTATCTGCGTTACTCTGCAAATTACACTCACGACATGCCAACAGATATGATATTCAGTTCAATGATAATCCAGTTTGTCCTTTTAAATTTATTCACAATACACACACATATAAACACCATTACGACAAAACATATAAAATATAAACATCACATAGCTTAGAGCTCGATTAAATCCACACCCGCCTGGGGGCAGGGTCAGAAGGTATCTGAGGGTGAATCCCTTCGGGCGTGGGGATGAAAGTTCTATTTTTCCCTTTATAGGGATTGCTGTAGCTAAGTTGCCACACACCAAGCGGCGTAAGACCGGGACAGTCAGTATTGAGGATTTCTCCGATTAAATGATAAAAACACATCATACGTTGATTGTTTATATTTCAATGATGTATTTTCTAATTTAAATAAAGAAGAAGGTTAATCAAATGCAAAACTGCCTTATCTGTTCCCACTCAAGTTGCATTGGCGCGGAGGAAGAAGACAACTGCTTTACACGTGAATTTTGTAAATAATATTATTAAATTGTCATATAAAATAAAATGGGGTTTTCCTAATTTCCCATAACGGTAACATGTGCACCCGGTTTTACCCACTAGTGGGGTAAAAAAGGGTAGTTTGACTTTTATAAAAAAATCATTGATAAAAAAGTAATGAAACTGTAACTTTTCTGGAAACATATATGGTTCTTCGATAAACAATGAATATTTTAATAAAATTTGACAAGCTCTATGTCGAATATTTTAGATCCAGCAGGTCTTCGAACCTTAGATACCAGGTTTTCCCCGCTTTCCCCTACGTCACACACATTACATTCATTGACATCGAATTCCTTCTTAAAAGCATTTCTTCTTCCTTTTTGCTAGACAACATTCGCTAAAGATAAATATGGCATTTCCATTCGATTTTTATTACCTTTAGAAATATATTGGTGCCAAACGATTTTTGAATTCATTTCTTTTATGTCCAAACGATATTTTTTATTTCTTTAATTTCTTTTTTTTTAAATATTTCAATAACAATCTTGGCATTAATAATTTTACAATATATATTTTTATTTGTTACAAATATCAAGCTGTGTATTGTTTGCTTTCAACTCTTTGTGTTTTGTTTGTTCATTGCTTGTTGTGTATTCTTTGTGTTTTGTCTGTATATTGCTTGTTGTACCTATTTGTGAAAATAATGCACAATTGTCTGTATATTTTTTGTTGCGCATTTCTTTGCGTTCTGTCTGTGTATTGTTTGTTTTGCATTCTTTGTGTTATGTTTTTTTGCGTTTTGTTTTGTGCATTGTATTACCCATTGTTTTCTAGCGTATTATTGTTTATGTAGCTGTTTTGTTATAACTGCGGTAATTGTGTGACCTTGCTCTTAAATTATACCTCTTTGTAAATGCAATTTATCTTATAAAAATGAATGCTAATTGCGATGTTGCTTGAAGATGTTTCCCGCCTTCCTAATTAGTGCTCTCTTTCCTATAGGTCATAAAAAGACTCTACGACCATTGGATTGAGTCGACCCTCCTGGATTATGGA
The DNA here is from genome assembly GCA_013235015.1 of Araneus ventricosus. Lineage (NCBI taxonomy): Eukaryota > Metazoa > Arthropoda > Arachnida > Araneae > Araneidae > Araneus > Araneus ventricosus. The sequence goes on from BGPR01000737.1 coordinate 176,794, forward strand.
ATGGAGTTTTGTTTAGTTATATTAACGACTGTTTTCTGAAATAACACGAGGGCTATTTTGGGATGAACCTCGTAATACTGAACCTCGGTTAGATGACGAAGACAATACCCGAGATGTCACCCCCTCCCCAAACATCCGCACCATACCAGCGGGAGGATGTTTGAACCCATACGTATGATGTAACACGCAACAGACCAGCAAACACGGCGGACCTTCAGTGGAATCGGGTTTCGAACCTAGAACCCTCCGCCCACGAAGCCGAGATCTTACCACTAGACCACCGCTGCCTTTGGAATGGAATGCATGTGAAATCGATAATTCAAAAAAAGAAACGAATATCAAAGACAATAATATCAAATCGATAAATAGTATTAAAATGTCTCAAGAGGACGCACGGTCCGTATGAATGATTTTGATCTTTAAAAAGTTTTAGTCTACAAAAGCTGTTAATTTTCTCGCAATCCATTAAGGGATAATAATAATAATAACAAAGACGTTAGTTTATGTGTAGTCAAAATAAAAAAAGGATATTTTTAAATTTAAAAAGTTTAACTCAAGCGCAAAAAATTAGACACGAATGCTAATTTATAAAAAAGGTATAGGGAGAAATAAAGTGAAGAGAAGGAAAACTTAAAAAAATTAAAGGAAAAGTAAAACACAAATCATGTGAAAAAATCAACATTGAAGCTGGAAAATTTACAATGTTAAAAATGTATCCTTTATTTTGGTTCTAAGTTAAGAACAGGTTTTTTTCCTCTTGAATCACTTACAGTTTCATTTGCCTGGGAAAAAAATTTTTAACACTTATAATGAAACCACTTATTAAAAAAGTCTTCAACGAGATTATTAGACGTGACGTTTGTTTTTTTCACCACTATTAAATTTACACTATAGAATTTCAAATGCCTGTGTACAGTTTGGAAAAAATAGTTTTGATTTTAGCACAAGTAAAAAAGTGAGTCAATTTTCATTTTTTTCATTTTCAATTCCTTTATTTCAGACAATAAAGAAAATAAAGCATATTTGGGATTTAAGATCTAGCAAGGTATCTAAAACCTGGACATTAAAAATTTAAATGAAAGAAAAAATGGTTGTTTACAATCACGATATACAATAAAAATGCGGGTCCGAAAATTAAATGTTTTTTATTTTCCTGTAACTTTTTTATTTTCCTTTCTTAAACTTCGATACTACTGAGCTTTTATCTAGACGTATTCTTTTTTTTTACTTCTTCTATAAAAACATTAGCGTGAGGCTCTTAGAATTCCTCCCCTTTTATTTGAAAGAAAAATATGTCGACTGGTATCTGAATTCTAACTAAATTTATCGTCATTAAAACAAAAAATATAGTTCGAATTTTCAACAACAATTGCAGAAAATAATCATCCTGTAACTACAATTATTTCTCTGAATTTCACCTTCATTTAACAGTTCATGCTTATAAAGCATTTTAATAAATGGCATAATCGAATTTTTCTCTACTACAATAAAAGTGGTCTGTGTAAAACCAATAAACAAATGACTTTTCAATTCAAAACGAACATTTCTCAAGTTGAATATTGGTACTGAACTACACAACAACAAAGGTCCAATGACAGGCCATGTCATATCTCTTCCTGCATTAGAAGTTAAAAATGATTAACACGCCAGAGTTTCTAGCGAAAATCATAATTCCAAGATGGTTCTTCCTCTAAACCAATATCCGCTTCCAGACGACTTCAAATCTATTGAAGCCGAGAACTGTCATTTATATTTAACACGGAAAGCTGATGGCAACATATCGTGAAAGTTGTCATTTAAACCTCGCAAACGATCAGAAGATGATTGATGAAGCGAACTGAATTGGAAAACGGAATTATTCGGTTTGGAATTTTATTCTCTCTTCGAATCAGAATGAAAGACGAACAATTTAACCGAATATATGGAGAATGTTCTTTTGTTATGGAAATGACATAAGGTAAATTCAGTTCCATCTTGATTTTTCTTTGATGAAACGAATTTTCCACAATCTCGTTCGGTCAAATCTCTTTTGGGAAAAAGATACTTCCGGAGATTTGGACAATTTATTTGATAGAATTCTATTGGCATTCCAAGAAATTTCAAAGAAAATTTATTCAAATTTTCTTCGAAAATTCTTTTATGATGGTAAGACGGTATCAGAAACACGGTTATAAGTTTCACAAGAATTTTTTTGTAAGATATTTAAAAAGTATTCTACTGTCAGTACTTTTTAGGAATATAAGGCGCCTAATAACTTAAAATAGGATTCTTCTGGAAATATTCAAATGTTCAACAAGAGAATATGAAGCATAATATGTAGGGGAAATTAGAAAAACAGATTTTCATTTGAAAAATAGCAGACATTTTTATTTTATATGACAATTTAAGAATATTAGTTAAAAAATTCACATATAAAGCAGTTGTCTTCTTCCTCCGCACCAATGTAGCTTTCGTGGGCCCAGCTTAGACAGTTTCTACATTATATATACTCTTTGCATTTATTTCAATTATAAAATACATCATTAAAATATAAACAATCAACGTCCGATGTGTTTTTAATCGTCTTCCTCGGAAGAATCACCAATAATGTCTGGCCCGGTCTCGTGCCTCTCGGCGTACCCGGTTTTATCCCGAGTGCAGAGGTCGTAGAAAACGAAATAGATCCATGCAATTATTGGACTAAATCCTTATTGCTTGATAGCGTATAAATCCTTAGCAAACAAAAAATAAACTAAACCAAAAAAAAACTTTTATAACTGTAATGATTATTAAGTAAGGATAGTTTTAAAACAAACGAACTTTAGAGAGTTGACGTCTCAAAACAAATAAACCTTCTCAGATGCAGTGAATTCAACAGCAACAACACGGCCACTATGACCATTCTTTCTTCTTGACTAGTGGAGTATAATTCAGAATCTGTCTTCTAGAAAGGAGAACCAAAAGCGCAAAAATAAAGGTACCCGGTTTACTCCTCTCACTCTTATACAAATTTATTAGTTTGCATACTTCACCGAGACCGTTATCTACACAGTTCAGAAACTAATTTTACATTAATTTGATTGAATTTATACAAGTATTAGTTATGAATTCAATCGAAGTAGAAATTTTATAGAAGAAAGGAGAATTGAGTTGGTCAAAACATTATCACAACACGTAATCGCGAAATTTTTTTTAATGTTTTTACCTTGTAAAATTTTTATTTTACGAACAAAAATATTTTTATAATACTTATTTTACTAAGCAGTCCGCCTTGTAGTGTTTGGGGTATTCAAACCTCTCGTAACTGTGATGCATAAAGGCATGTGGATGATTTAGCTTACAAGGAGAGGGTACGACTTGGGAAATTCAGTTTGGGATGAAACTTGGCATATTAGTAGCATGGCTTTAGGGTTTTCACCCTTTAATCTAATAAAGTGCAATGGCCAACCAATTCGGAGAAAATAGCCCTCAAACTTTGGGCACAGATTATATACCAGTAAGTGATCAGCAGTAGTTATCGGCCAAATGGCTCAGGTGTCAGCGTGCTTGCCTACTGTCCGCTTGGTCAACGGTTCGGTCATCGCTGCTTTTTTTTATTTTTATTTTTTCCAAAATTATTTCAAATTAAATGAAAAATTAAAGAAATATTTTTTAAATTAAAATATTAATTATTTTTATGCATAAAATAACATTCATATATACTTGAATTACGGTTAAAATTTAATTTATAAGCAGTAAAATAATTATAAACACATCTTTAATGGTAATAATGTGCATTAGTATAATGATGCACATCAGGAAACATTTTTGTTTAGGCTTTATCATTCATAAATTTTAGAAATTCATTCTACATTTATTAATTAATTTTCAAAATTTATCTTTCCTTTTCTACTAATAATTCATAATAGTAATTCATATTTCTGCATTTAATTACATACAAGAACCAGTATGATAATCATGAAAACATTGGAAAAAATATTTTCACATTTTAGCACAATTAATAAATGACGATTGTTCACAAGAACAAAGGTTGTTTTAGTGATTCTTGGGCGATTCCATCTTCAACCTCCGATACACTAAAAATATTCTATGAATAAGTATATTTCAACTATCTGCATCATGCTAATTTAATCAAAAAACGATATGAAACACTTCAAAATCCGAGGTGAATAACCACATAAACACGTTTGTTCAGAGTTTTTAAAGGAATAAGAGGAGCACTATAGAAGAATTTCAGACGATAGTGAGTAAAAACAACTATACATTTATCTCTTTTCAATCATTGAAATTTTGTACCGTCTGTCTGCGCATTTAATAGATTAACAGCTGCTCTCTACTATTTACATTCGATCATTAAAACAGTAGACCGTCCGCAAATGTATTCAATGCATTAACATCTGCTCTCTTTGGTTTTCAAGATAAAGTAAAAATGAAGTATTTGTAAATATAAAAACCCAATAATTTAAAACTTTTAATGATTTTAAGATTACAATTTTAATTACAGTTATTATTTATCACCATTAAAATGTATTTATAATTATTTTCCAGCTTATAAATTAGATTTTCACTATAATTCAAGTATCATATGAATGAGCAGTTATTTTATGCATAAAAATAATTAATATTTTAATTTAAAAAATATTTCTTTAATTTTTCATTTAATTTGAAATAATTTTGGAAAAAATAAAAATGAAAAAAAAAAACACAGCGAGGACCGAACCGTTGACAAAGCAACAGTAGGCAAGCGCGCTGACATCCGAGCCATTTGGACGCTAATTATTGGTATATAAATTGTGCCCATCGTTTGAGGGCTATTTTCTCCGAATTGGCTGGCCATTGCACTTTATTAGATTATTGGGTGAACACCCTAAAGGCATGCTACTAATACGCCAAATTTCATCCCGAGCAGAATTTCCCAAGTTATGCCCACCCCTTGTTAGTATTGCAAGGAAAATATATATTGGAACGAACGCTCCATCCAAATGAACAGTAAACAAACCAGTTTATAAGAAAAGGTTTGCATCGTGTGTCTGGACGACATGCATCTCTTCGTTTTCCCCCAATTTAAAAAGTTTATACATCCTGTTCTTTTTATTAAATTCATTCCACGCGTACTAAATTCAATTACATGCCATAAGAAGCTTTAGGAGAAAAATTCAAATCAATTAAAAAAGATCGCATAAATAAGATAAATCATCGCCTGTGTTTTTCCATCCAATTTTTCTTATATATAAATAACACTGCAAGTTTTGTGTTTGACTTCGTAAGATTGTAGAAATAATCTAGTATTCATTTTGGACATTTTCCCTTTAAAATATGGTTCAAAATCTGAAGCAGCCAGCAATTTTAGTCGGTATCAAGACAACATCCCAAATTGCATTTATATAGCTTGTTGTGTTTTTCAGTTATTGAGTTCACATGTACACGGACAGAAAATACAAAGAAACACAGTCGACCTTTTTAAAGGTTTAATCTCTAAATTTGACACAGATCTAAATTTTTGGTTCACAGAGATCATACTCGAAAGTTTAGTTATATTAACGTCCCGTTTTGATGCAACACGAGGGCTATTTTAAAGCGTACCTCATCATTTTGAACCGCTGTTAGATGACGAGTACGACACCTGAACTGGCACTCCTCCTCTACAAGCTTCCGCACCACACAAGGGGGAGGACGGTTGACCCATGACGTCAGATTTAGCATGCAACAGGCCTATACACGGCGGAGTGTTAGTTTGTATTGATCGTTTTGTCGTTTGGAGGGTTTTGAGGATTTTTCTTTCCCTGCCGGCCCGCTCAAGGCCTTACACCCTTGTGGGTAGGCCGGAACGACATTGGGTACTAAATAAATAAAGGGCGAAATGCTGGTGGAATCGCGTTTCGAACCTAGAATGCTCCGGCCCCAACCCCGAAACCTTACCACTAGGCCACCGAGGCCACAACTGCGAAAGAGAGGGAGAAAAGACTCCTTTATCTGACATAGACCAAAGTTTGCCCCTCCACCTACGTATGATTTAACATGCAACAGGCCCACATACAAGGCAAATCTTCAGTAGAATCGATTTTCGAACTTTGAACCCTCTGACCCCGAAGTCGAAACCTTACCACTAGGTCTCGACTCTGCCTTCCCTCTGGATTTCACCGCGGTCATCATATTTTAATCAATTTTTTTAATAATTATTTTTATTCTCGCACTTGGGGCCGCGGTGGCTTAGTGGTAAGGTCTCGGCTTCCGGACTGGAGGGCTCCAGGTTCGAAACCCGATTCCGAAGAAGATCCGACGTATATGCGGGCCCGTTGCACGCCAAATCTGACGCCATGGGCCAACAGTCCTCCAGCTGGTGTGGTGCGGAAGTTTGGAGGGAGAAAGACAGCGTTAACAAAACTAAACTAAAACTTTCACACTTAAATAAAGACGTCTACAAAATAAAATAGGTAACATTTATCCAAATAAACATTATAGGAAATATAACGTTTATACACATCTTTTAAAGATCTGCGTTTGAAGTAAGAACAGAAAATAATTATTAACTTGTATATTTGTTAGGAAAAAAAATGTTTTTTCGTTCTTCTAATAAAATATTATGTTTCACAGTTCAACATTATTCTATCCTCACTATAATTCTGGAATTTAAATCTAGGAGAATATTTTTAAAAACTTCATTTTAGTTCGTTAGCATCTTTCTACCATTAACACTCACAACTTTTTAGGACAGAAAAAGATATATTTTTGTTCCATTCACGAAAAATTCTATGTATTTCAATTGTGTTCTAAGGCTATTAAATTTTAAATGAATTTCCTTTCCGAAATAAAAAAATATATACTGCACTTCTGATTTGTTGTAGCTATATATGCTTTCTGGTAGACAAAATTTAAAAAGTGCTTTTGATTCGAAAAATATTTTTGAATAAATTTTGATATTAAACTCCAGATATATCATGATCCTCGAAGTTCTTTTCACAATTTGAGAATAAAAAAACAAATGAAAAACGGTTCTTTATTTCTAAGAAAATTATAAAAGTATTAAAAGCCTTAAGTAGAATTATGCAAAACCGTTTGTAACTGCACGGAGAATTCTCACAGAGAAACTCTTATGAAAATCGAATCCATAATTTAGAACACTTTCAGAAAGTTCTTTTAATATCTAAAAATTCTTTAAAAGGTTCCAAAAAAATCTCTCATTATGCATCTCAGAATCCCTGCATAAGGAATGAAATGTATAATGCATTAACGACACTTGCGGAAATGTTCCCCAAAATGTAAGAATCAATTTCATATTAGTGGATGAAAGAATTATTCTTTTTGAAATTATTCTAGAATTAGATATTCGTTCGTTTTGGAATATTTCGTGTTTATTTAACTAAAATTCTCACCTTTTGAATTGCAATTTCTATGAAATTAGTTTAGATAAACTATATACGAATATAATATGAAAGACCTGTAGAGTCAATATCATATGTATGGATGAAAGAATTATTCTTTTTGAAATTATTCTAGAATTAGATATTCGTTCGTTTTGGAATATTTCGTGTTTATTTAAAAGCGGGAACTAAAATTCTCACCTTTTGGATTGCAATTTCTATGAAATTAGTTTAGATAAACTATACACGAATATAATATTAAAGAACTGTAGAGTCAATATCATATGTATGGATGAAAGAATTATTGAATTTAAAATTATTCTAGATCGAGATATTAGTTCTTTTCGTAACATTTCTTATTTATCTAAAAGCGGGAACTAAAATTCTCACCTTCTGGGTTCAATTTCTTTCAAATTAGTTTGGATAAACTATACTCGAATATAGTATTAAAGAATTGTAAATATTGAGTTAAATGAGTAATTTTGAATAAAATCAAACAAAATTAGTACAAGAATGTCGTTCGTATGGATTTCAAATATCTATTTGATACAAGTTCATTTTATTTAACATTAAAATGTTCGAGAAATATTTTAATTCAAAATATAGTTAGAAATAAATTATTTTGAGATTAAAATGTTTGAGAAATATTTTAATTCATAATCTAGTTCGAAATAAAAATTGAGATAATAAAGAGCTCTAAAATATTCATTAATAAATTATTTTAAGATAAATCAGAGCTGTAAAATATTCATTACTTGTTAAAACGAGTAATTACCCAAACATTTTCTATTTTTCAACATCTACTCTGCATTTTAGATATTTGCTTTTTGCGGTCCAATAAATATAGACAAGATAATTTCTGACTTCATTTCAAACAAAAGTATCAACTCCATATTTTTAGTTATCATTAAGTCCTTATCATTATTCTTAATTAAAATCAAGTATCAGAAAAATTGATTATAAAATGTAAGCGAACCTTGCCTGTGATTTTCAGAATATGCATTGGTTAAATCCTAGTAGTTCTGTGAACACTAGATCTGGCATCGAAAAAGGGAAAAAATTGAGATCTGTTCCAATCGTATCTTAAAGGTTTAGCCAATGTTGTCAATGCGCAGCCTTGAGACTTGTTCTAGAACAGGAATTCCTCTATATGCCGCTAGGTTAGCAACGCAATCCTATAACATTATTTCTTCCTTTTCCCTTCGTTTGCCAGCGAGTCTATACTTTTAGTTATTATTAAGTCCTTATGTTTATTTTTAAATAAATTTAAAAATCTGAAAAATTGATTACAAAATTTAAGTGCAGCTTGTCTGTATTTTTCAGAACATACATTGGTTAAATCCTAATAGTTCTGTGAACGGTAGATCTGGGGTCCAAAAAGAAAAAAGTTGAAATCCGTTCTTCATCGCATTTTAAAAGTTTAGCCAATGTTGTCAATGCGCAGCCTTGAGAGTGTTCTAGAGCAGGAATTCCTCGATTATTCTCTATCGATAACTTAGCAACCCAACTCTGTAGACGAGTTTCGTTTTTGTTTATTTTGGATTCACAGACCGTTTTCCAGTAACCCTCCGATTTAACACGTTCTGTGCCACGTGTACCACGAATGGTATATGCTAAGCTTTCCATTCAGGCTATGTGTACCATCGATGGTACACGTGGTAACCCAAAAGTTAAAACATTAATGGAACACACTAATCGAAAAAATAAAACTGATCGCAGCACCAAGTGTGCCATGAAGGGTACACAAGTGATAACTACGCTAAGCAAGCTAATTACTTACGAGTTGACGATATAATGAAATATTGTGTGATAATATATCAATCTTCAAAAATCTATCATCTAATTAGTCAAAACATCAAACGGCCTGAATGAAAAGTCGAACAAAAACGGATTGGCACGGAACGTGTTAAGCAATCGCCAAATCCGTTTCGATACTCTATCAAGTGCTAAGTTCGAACCAGTTCTTTCTTTAGTAGACAAAGCGTGGAATTTTGTGTTCTTTGAGATTCTGAGTTCGTTTGATTCTTTTTACTTAAAACGACTAAAAAACGGCTCTTAAAACGGCTAAATTCCAAATGTAACGATGGTAATTAGCTAAATTGTTTGGTAAAAAAATTTAACCGCCAGTGATTATCTGAAGATTTAACCGCCAAACAAGCTTTAGAAGTCGTAGAAAGAGCGATACCGAACAATTATGGCAGCCTTTCCATAAAATGAGGATCTTGTTTTAACCGCTTAAGGACTTAAGTTAACTCGTCCTAAATACCGTAGGTTACAAAATAACTCGGTCCTTAAGCGGTTAAGTAAACATTTATAGCTATAGAAATAGGAACATCAAATTTAATATATTTAAAGCATCCTTAAATCATAACATTAAAAAGAAAGGAATTCGGATGTGGCAAACCAAAATTCCCAATTTCAACGTAAATGATTAGAAAAGCACAAAGTGAATGCTTCTTTCCGAAAGCGAAATTGAACATTTCGAATGTTTCGATGACGACTTTATATCTTGATTACATCTGACGCACCCAAAATTTTAATGTCATTTTGTTAGGTTTAAAATAGCTATAGATTGTAAATTTTTTGCATATATTGTATTGTCACCGGAAACCCACCACTGTGCTAAATTTCAAAGTTGTAGCTCGATTGTAAGTGGGTAAGAAATCGATCTCAAGATTTGAGGACACGATAGTCAAATTGAATAAAAGCTTATAAAAAGGTTTTTTTCCCAAAGCGAAATTGAGCATTTCGAATGTTGCGATGATGACTTGATTACATCTATGCGCCAAGTGATGAAGATATAATTTCCCTCATAAAAGAACAGACTGATTTGATTGACGATTCATCTTCAGATATGAAAGACAAAGGTGATGTAAGCTCAGGACCTATAATTTTTGGTGCGAAGGCAGCTGTGAACATTTTCCAAAATTTCTTTCAACAGAAACTGTAGATAAAAAGGTTATGTACTAGTTTATAATTATTGATAAGACGATAGATGAAATGTATCTGAAATCTATGTGCTTTCAACAAAAAATCATGGCTTATTTTCATACTCTAGAGCAGTGGTTCCCAACCTGTGGGCCTTGGATAGCGTATTAATGGGCCGTGGAACGCTAGTCAAGAGTCGAGGGTAGGGGAGCTTCAAGAGTCGTCACTCATTTTTTGCCTTATAAAACAATATATTTAATCCTATTGAAAAGTCTTTTTTGCTTTGCGGTTAGTACTTTTTGGGAGGATAACGGCCTATTTTAACGTTTATTCGTCAGATCTTAGTAGAAAAAAGCACTAGGAATATCAGTGAGAGGCCTCTCCTCCTGATGAGCGGTTTACCATGATATTTTTTCCATTATTTTATATTTTCCAAATTTCTCGTTTCATCTTTTTTCTTGTTTACATTGTAATATATAATATGCGTGAGTGTATGTTTGTATTTTTTTTCTTGTATAATATACTTAGTGGGCCTCAAAACATTTTTTACTCAACAGGTGGTCCGCACAACTAAAAAGGTTGGGAACCAATGCTCTAGACAAATAAATGCGAGTACAATTAATTTCACTCTTTAATTTAACAAATATTTATTTTAATTTATTATTCCCCATTAATAATTGTAATTCAATGTAATTAATTTGTGCAACACAAAAATGTGTTTAAGGATTATAGCAAATTTTATGTAGTCAATATTTGAAAAATCGTATCCCTCGATTATAGCGAACTTCTGGATCAGTCCGATGAGAGTTTGATTTTATGTATTAAATGTATACACAATAATGTGGAAAATTCGTTAAATTTTAGTACAGAAATTTTCAAAGTAAGGGTTGAGACCCCAAAAGTATCTCATTATATAATTTTGACAGTTTATCATTTTTCCTTATCCATTTTGCTTTCAAATTTTTGTTACTTAGGAAAAAATATTGGAGAAAATATTGTGTACCTCGGTCTAGAAGTATGCTAATCTCTTTTAATTCACACAACCATGTATTAAAATATTTTTCTATCGTTTAACACAAACAGTGCTTAATTAAATTCTATCTTGTCGCGAAAGTTCTATAAATTTTAATTTCTATATTTTTTTATTGAAAATCCCGAGATATATCTACAATTCCAATAGTATAGCTTTAAAATGTGACATTATCAAATAAAATTCATTTATGACAAACGAAGAAATATAGTAATAACATAATGATCCAACAGAGTAATACTGAAGGAATTTCATCCGAAGAAGGTTTAATCGAAAAAATCAAAAGAATTAATTGATCGTTCATAGTACTGATTGTAATAATTACCAGTAAGTTTCTGTGTAGTTAAAATTAAATGAACACAAGTTTGAAATTTTAAAAAAATTAAGTGCTAATGTTTAGAAAGTAATTCTGACAAAAAAATGAAGGGATAAATAAAGTTAATAAAATAAAGGCAAAAAAGAAAACCAAAAGAACCAAACGAAACAAACTTCGAAGAAAATAAGTAAGTAAAAAGAAAGAAGAGTTACAAAATCAAAGTTTTAATTTTAAAAAACATTTAAATGTTAAATCTCAATTCCTTACTTCCTTCTGTGACTTAAGAACATTTTTTTCCTTAAATCGCATAGCGATTCGTTTGCTTCAAAGATAACTTTTTTTCCTTAATAAAGAGAAATGAAAGCATTTGATGTTTAAAAAATATTCCTTAGTGCGCTTCTGATATTCAATGTAGTTTTTTTCACTTTGGTGGAATTTGAACTACAGATTTTTAACTACTTGCAAAGAATTCTAATCGCACTATTATTAAAATAAGTCGGCCAATTTCGATTAAATAATTTGCAATTCCATGTCTTATTCTAAACTTTGAAAACCAACTAAAAGTAATGAACATTTATTATTTAAGTTTAGATGAATATCGAAAATCTTGACATTAAAAATTTAATGAAATTTACTAGTATGATACGAAATAAGAAATGAAGATAGAAAAATAAAAAAAAATCTTTCGCCTTTTCCGGTAGATTTTTATTTCATCATGTTTTCTTCGTTTAAAATGCGATGTAATTTGTTTTTATCTCGGGATTTTTTTTGGTACAGAGATATTAAGGTATCCGACTGTGTTCGGAGACATTTTTTTGAAAAATAACTTGTATATATTTTTTAATGTTATTTTTCAACTGCTTATGTTTTAAAACTATGAAAATATTGTAATATTAAGCTTTCAAAATAATACTTTTTTAAAAAAACAGAGAAATTTGAAGAAAAATGACTAAAATATTTGCTTTACGCTAACAGCCATAAACAAAATCATATTCTAAATATACATAAATCCTTGTAGGGGTACATTTTTATGACATTTATCTGTGTTATGCTCTAAAATCTTTCTTGTACTTCAAAATAGTTTTGAGATATAGCTGAACATATTTACAAAACTGGTAATTTTTCATAAAAAATGCTTTTCGTTTATATTTAAACACTTAAAAATATTACTTGATTTTAAAATTGACCTTAGTTTTTAGAGGAAAACATCAAGCATATTACAGAAAACAATCTCAGAAAATCTCATATAAATACTTGAATAACGTTTTTAGAAATCATTGTTACGGACGACAATTTTCCTCAAAAATATCATTTCTCAGAAAACGCATTTAAAGTTTTCATGCAACTTAAATTAATGCTTACAGTTCGGTAATAAAACAGCTTAAACTTCATTTGTAATTCACGTAGAGTAAAAAGTGAGGCAGTTTTAGAAAACTTATTAAACAGGCTTCAAAATTAAGTCATAAAATTTGTTTTGATAATTTCATCAAAAACGACGATTTTAAAGAAAGGCTTAGTTTTAATTTTAAATAAAGACATAGATTAGCGCTTATTTCAGAATTCAAAATTAATTTATTCTCAAGTTATCAATTGAAAAGCTATTATATTTTTCTAAGAAGAGAATTGCAATACAAATATTAGTAAAAAACATAAGAAAGGCGCAGTTCGGGTCCAGGCCGTGGATTTTTCGTGAAAACGTCGGGTTAAAATCATAAAACAAGCGTTTCGTATTAATATACAATTTAATTATCAATCTCTTTAATACAATATTTACACAGTAGTATAATGATCACAGAATAGATAAATCACAAGCTACCACAGACCCTTGCTACATGCGATAAACTTGTAATTTATCTATTCTGTAACCATTATACTACTCTGTGTAAATATTACAGCCTATTTATTTAGAGTAGCTCTTGATGGCGCCATCTGTTGACAGTATATAGAAGTACATTTCGCGTTTTCGCAGTAAAACATTATTTACTGCAAATGCTCATATTTATCATAATATTCAAATCTTAATACAATGTTTTTTTACGTATTGTCAAGTATTCTGTAAGTTTCGTACAATTCGAAATAAAACTCTGCATGTTATAATCAGAAAACATACGGAGTTTGAAATTTTCTATTTAATACCGAATTTACTTATATTCTGATAAATATTTTTATTGTCTCACTTTGGGTGCTAGTAATGCTCCTCAAGTTCTTTAAAATGACACCAGAATCAACCTCCTAGATAAACGCGTTTCCACGCTACACTTATTTATAACTTTACATAAAGCTAATTCATAACAATCACGCGCATGGGCCTACACTGGCACGATGACGTCACAGTCAAAAAATACTATGCGACAAACTCTTACAGATATGATCTATCCGTTGTGGTGTCAACCATTCTTTTCGCATTATTAGTCTCGTAGTTATTAGCGATTCAAATCTGACGGTATTTTGTCACACAAGAAAGTTCGACAGACTATCACTGTAACGAGCGGACAGACGTTTTCACGTCAAAATGAATGGTTCACCTTTGCAAAGAACAATATCATACTATATCATAATATCAGACCTTTATTATAATTTTTTAATTATTTAATATGTCATATTAAAAGTGAAATGAATTTATGAAAATTATAATCCTGAAATAAAATTATTCTAAGCTAAAATTAGATTTATTTTTCACTAACAGAACTGTCTTTTCTTTGTCTTGGGACTTCTCGAAACTAAAGATACAAATATTTATTTAATTTTTTAATTAAAAGTTTTGTTCAGGTACGGCTGAAACGAGACTCGTAACTCTTTAAGTATCCCTCGATTTCCGCAGGTTGGAAGGAAGTCTATTTTCTGCTGCATCCTGCTGTTTTCATGGGTTAATGTGTTTACTTAGTACTTTTGTAGCGTTGGATTATATTATACTAATAAAGATTTGCATATAAATAACAACTCGCTTGTCTCAACAGTATTTCAACACATTTTCAAACGTTGCATCTAAATAGTGATTTTTAAAAATTAAACAGAAAAAATTCAGGTTTGACTATTTTCGCCATTTCAGAAAAAAAAACTCATTATCTTTTTAATTTGATCATTTCACTGAATTCTAATTATTTATTCAACAGTTTATGCACATATTTTAATAGCTATATTTCCTTAAAAAGCCTTTTGAATAATGTAGAAATTGGTCCTTTATAGATCCTTTTAACCGATGACATAATCCATTTCTTTTCATGCAATAAAAGTAGTATGTGTAAGAACAATAAACAAATGACTTTTAAGTTCAAAACTACCATTTCTTAAAATAAATATTGTTACACATCTACAATAGCAGAGATCCAAAGAAAGGTAATGTCATGTCTCTAACTGCAGCAGAAGTTAAGAATGATTAACAAGGCAAAGTTTCTAACGAAAACCATAATTCCAAGACGGCTTTCTCTCTAAACCAATATCCGATTCCGGTCGACTTCAAACTATTGCAGCCGAGAACTGTCATTTATAGTTTCCATGGATTCTTCAACAATGCGGAAAGCGGATGGCAACATATCGTGGAAGTTGTCATTTAAACCTCGCAAACGATCAGGAGATGATTGATGAAGCGAACTGAAAAGGAAGTAGGAAGTATTCGGGTCGGAATTTTATTCTTTCTTCTAGTCGGAATGAGAGAGAAACAGTTTATTCGAATATACGAAGAATATTCTATTGTTATGGAAATGAAATAAGGTAAATTGAGTTCATTCTTGTCTTTCCATAGATGAAGGCTTTTTAGAATTTGGCTCGGTCAAATCTTTTTTCGGGAATGGGATATTTCCGGCGAATTCGACAATTTATTCGAACGACTTTTACTGTAAAATTTATTCATTCTTTGAAAAGTCCTTTATACCTGAAGTTCCAAATTATATTCATATGAAATTTTCAATAATACGTTAAAGGAAAACTTATATTCGGTTTCCAATATTTTTCTGATATTTCTTAGAGATATTAGATTCTTTACAATTGACGCTGAGTTTTTCTTCTTAGGATACACAAAAAAAGAAACAAAATTGGAACATCTTCTGAACTTTATATTTAAGAGTTTTCTGAGATAGAGATTTCGACTGCTGTTTTAAAAAATGCACATTTGAAAAGTTAGAATGTTATTGATGTAGTATGAATATTTCAGGAATTTTGGATTATCGCCCGAAATGCTTTTCCTAATAATGTAATTAATTGTATGATGTTACCTTTCCGGTACCCTTTAAGCTGGACATTCACGATCGCTCCGTTCCACACCAATTGGAGCCCGTTGTTCCAAAACCTGTCGTCAATACCAAAATCCGACGAGAATTGGCGCAAAATGTTTGGATTTTCATCCGATCTAGTTTCTCTTTGGCGCACTAGGCCATAAAACTGAAATACGATCGTGGGGAAGGGGTGGCGAGCCTCTCTCACAAAAGCGAAAACCACAGAATGGAGTAAGGGGAGTGAAGCTCTCTCGGGAAAGCGAGACGTGGGGGGATAGGCACAATTACCCTGGGAGATTAAAGTGACTGGTTGTGTCGTTCGCATGGAGCCGAATAACCCACCTAAATGGATGGACTGAAAATTGGAACGGTCTAGTGAGACGCGCTCCAATTGGCGTGGAAAGATCCGACCGTGAATGTCTAGCTTTAAACTTCAGCATCAGAGGAGGAAATTTAATCTCGAACTTGTTTCAGTTCATTAGTTATATTAACGTCCGTTTGAAGCAACGCGACCGCTATTTGGGGACGGACTTCATAACTTTGAGCCGCGGACAGATGACGAAGACGACACCTGAGCTGGCACCCCCCTCTACAAACTTCCGGATCCCAAGTTACGGATTGTTATATTTTGCGCCACATGGTGACTATTCTTACTGCGCATGCGCATTTGACACATTTCATTAAATTATTTTTTTTACAAATTGAATAAATTGATGTCTTGAAATTCGTAAGAAGTTATACAAATATTATTACGAATATGCAAAATATCGTAGAATATGATTTAACTTTCAAGCAGATGTGAGTATGCAGGTTAGATTAGGTTAGGTACATTGTCTTGTTTTGAAG
The DNA here is from genome assembly GCA_013235015.1 of Araneus ventricosus. NCBI lineage: Eukaryota > Metazoa > Arthropoda > Arachnida > Araneae > Araneidae > Araneus > Araneus ventricosus. The sequence goes on from BGPR01000737.1 coordinate 193,465, forward strand.
CAACACGAGGGCTATTTTGGGACTTACCTCGTAATTTTGAACCACGGACAGATGACGAGGACGACACCCGAGCTGTTACCCCCTCTCCAAACTTCCGCGCCACACCAACGGGAGGAAGTTTGATACCCTACGTATGATTTAACGTGCAACAGGCCCATTGCACAACGGATCTTCAGTGGAATAGGGTTTCGAACCTGGAACCCTCCAGCCCCAAAGCCGGGACCTTACCGCTAGGCCACCGCGGCCCGGAATTTCCGTGGAATCAGGTCTCGAAGTTGCTATCCTTCAATGTCCACTCCGAGACACCACCACGAGTAGGAAGCACCACCTATTTCAACCTGTATAACAGTACATTGAAACATTAACCGAGTTATTATGACCCGATTTCTTTTTCTTTTCTTACACTTGACTATACATATTAAGATTTTTATGCGTTGATTTAGTGTTTGTGTGTGTTTGACTTTTTGACCCTTGCTTTTTTAATGGTTTTTTTTAAATTTAATGTTCGAATTTTTTTTTAAAAATGTGCGATTTTTTATGATTTTAATGTGACGGTATGCAACATGGACTTTTGGAATCTCAGTGTGTTTTTAATGTTTTGTAATTGTGTGTTTTCGTTTTAAAACATTTATGTGTTTACATTTTTATAATTAATGTGGTTTTGAGCTTTGAACTGTTGTATTCTCTGCAGTTACTTTTTTTCTTTGTGTTTTAATTCACTTTGTGGCTTGTGTTTTTTGTATATTTTCATTCACATTCTACGGATCTTCAGTGGAATCGAGTTTCGAACCTGAGACCCTCCGGTCCCGAGGTCGAGACCTTACCACTAGGCCACCGCTGCCTCGAGAGTGTTTCAGATCTGTGTACGAAACAGAATTTTGGTAGCATCGGATTTAGAACCCGCAATTCACCTGCGTCGAAGGCAAGATTCTGCCATCTTGACACCTCCGTTCCTCAAAGAATTAGTTAAAAAAAAACCGTGCATATTATAAAACGGGCATCGTAATATAAAGTCACAAACATGGAAAGTCGCTTCCCAGCAATGTGAGTCTTATGGTTGGGAAGAGAGTTTTACAGGGGTAAGTATGAGATGACCGTCAGAAGCCCCGTCTGGATCCCTGACCTTGGCGACAAACTTGGCGACTTTGGTGACGAAATATGGGATCTCAAAGGTGCTGGAATCTTCTCGATATTTCTATTAGGAGAGAAGATACGCTTGAATGTACTAGATAATTTCATGTGACGTCACGGCCTGCCGGGGGAGAATATATAAAGAGAGCGCTTGGATGACGGAGGCTGTGTGTTGATCGACTGGGATCGCCTTGGAGCGCGAATGTCTTTGGAGTTCTATCCGCTGTGAGAGCTAGTAAGCTGTTAAACGCCAAGCGGTACTACCCAGATAGCACGTAAGTTTGCAGCAAGTTTGATTTTGACTTGTCATGGCAAAATTTGACGCGTCAAACTTGAATCGAACTTGTAGCAAGTTCGATGTGACAAATAGCGCCACCTCTTTGCAAATCAAACTTGCTGCAATTTTGCAAAGCAAGCTTCCTGCAAAGATAGCACAATAAGAGATAATTATCTTTGTCTCTGTTTTAAAAAACATCCGATTTTTAATAGCATCTACTAGACCGTAATTCTTTTTTATTAATTCAATAAATCAATGATAATTTGTGAAAAAGATAACTTTTTTATAAAAAAATTTTTTGAAACATTTTCCATCTTTTTACTAAATATATCACTCTCACTTTAAAGAAAACTATATCGCCTTTTTCTTAATGTTGAAATTTTAACGTTTATAAACAAAATTAAATCTAAAAAACAGTCAGTGTTTGTTGAACAATAATAACTAGACATTTTGTCCCATTTTAAAGTAATTACTTTTGAACTCTAATTTCATAATTTATTTTACTAGCAAAACGTAGTTATTAGCAAAAATCGCTCTCTCTTTGACTTCAAATCATATTCTCAACTCAAAAAATTAATGAAATCCAGAAAATAGTTAAAAATAAATCGTATACGAATCGAATAGAACGATGTATTAGCGAAATCTATCTTCTCCTCTCAGAATTCGACTGGCTCTATGGTTTGCGTCTCCGCTTCGGAACCGGGAGGTCGCGAGTTCTATCCCGGATTGTGTTTCGTACTCTCTTTTTGCTTTAATTTGCAATTAGTGTGCACGGCAAGTTTGCTGCAAGTTCGTTTCATGGTGACTTCGGAGCTTTCGTTAACTTTCTGCAAGCTTACTGCAAGCTTGCACTCTTGTCATGACAAATTTGTGGCAAACTTGCACTCTTGTCATGACAAATTTGTGGCAAGCTTGCTGCAAACTAAAATTGCTATCTGGGACTAGTGTTGATCCATTGGGAACGACTTTAGAGCTTCTTCCGCAGTGCGAGCTAGGAAGCTGGTGAGCTGAGCGCTATTGAAAGTGCAGTTATTGTCGTTACTAGTTATTTGCTGACTGTTTGTGTTGCTAAATATCAAAGTGCTGAACTGCTATTACCTGTGAATTGTTGTCTGTTTACATTGCTAATCTGTGCAAGAACTATTGTTTCCTGGACCTGTGCTACGTGTTTTCCTGCATATTTGTAAATAAACCTTCATTATCCTGCGTGTTGGACTGTTTGCACCATTCACCCACTGAAAGATTTCGTAACAAACTTTTTAGCTGATAACATTTATGATACATTGAATGTCTTAACTAAGCAGTTAAAAATTTGAATTCCTTAGCAATTAAATCCATATTTATACGAAAACGTTCACAATCCTAGCATGTCAAGGAGATAAAAAATTATTTAATTAAAAATTAATAAGAGCATATGTTCTATGACTTGATTTTTTACATCTGATTACTAAATATATGCCACTCATTTTATACGAATTTGCACTTAAATTTTAAAATAATTTCCATTAAAATTTATTCATTTTCAATGGATAAGGGTAGAACAAAATAGACACTGGATCTCATTGTTACTTTAATAAGACATAGTGTTCTTCCTTTAGAATATTTACGTAATATTTTTTCTGTAGTAGCATGAAAAAAAAACCAAATTAAACCAACTTCACTCCTAGAATATTGTCTCATTAACATTACAATTACGACATACAAAATGCTTATTTTATAATTCTAAGTAGGTAGTATAATATTCTGATTGTTCTTCGATATCTTAGCTGTATTTTTCCCAAAATATTAGACGACATATTTACTGAGATATTTTATCTCTAAATTTTCTGCAGTAACAGAAACTGGATTCAAATGCATTTCTGTAAACGTTATGCCACAAATTCCCAAATTCCCCTCCCGAGAAGTTTTAAGTTAAAATATTCATAGTTTGGTTATAGTTTCCAAAATAATAAGTTATTTCAGTTAAAATCAGACTCGTATGAAAGCATTTAAAAACAAGGACATGACACATAAAATATTCATCTGCGACATTCTAGTGATAATCTATCTTTTGTAATTTTTTGCGAACTATAAATAAAATATATTTTTACGGCGTATTTGCTATTGAAGTTTCTATGGCGCACTTTTTAATAAAAAATTATTTAGGGAAGTATTTGTGAACTAAACTATTATAAAAGTATTTTTGGCTTTAAAATAGAAGTTTAGTAATAAATTCAAAGATGATGTGTGGTTCTGTTTTCAACACGAGACGCCTTTATACTATTTTGTCCTAGCTTTGAATTGGTGAATGGAAGCTCCATTAGTTAACTAGATAAAATGAATACATTATCTCATCATTTTTTTTAATCTTTTACTGAGAAAAGGTATTAAAAATATTAATAACGAGAAAGAAATATTAAAAGAGAAGAAGATTTGGCTATTATCGCTCTTAAAAAAAGAAGAAGAAAAATAAACTAAGTATGCGGTTCTAAATAATTATTTTTAGGGTTTAAGGTTTTTAGTAAAAATAATTTAGCCACAGCCACCTTTGGCTAGGTTTCTTTCTGCGGAAATATTGCATAATAAACACTCAGTTCAATTATGCTAAATCAGTAGGATCTGAAGGTCAAATTCTCGCGAAGTAGTCCCTTTAAATAACATATCCATTACTTAAAAAGTTTACCGAAAGTACACTTAAAGAACACGAAAGAATCTTTTAAAAGTTCGAATGTTTCATTTTAATCTGCAAGATAAACTAACGCGTATCCAAAATAAATATTTTGAAGCGAAATGGATGCGATATTAAGCAAGCACGTTTCTTTTCATAATAGGCTAGTGGGTGAATGGATGTTAAAGAACTTCTGAAAAATAGTTTTGGATCTAAATCTCTCGTTATAAATCGTAGAATCGCTAATAATGAAGCATTGAATGCATAATGCATTAGCGACGCTTACGGGCACGTGGTGCTAAAATCAATATATCACATCTCTGGAAGAAAGAGTTGCTCGTATTAAAATGGTTCTTGAAAGAAAAATGTATTCCTTTGATATTTGTTGAACAGGAAACAAATTTCATCCCTTTTAGTTTCTAACTATTGTCTTTAAATTAGCTAAGGCGGAATATTTTGGGATGAATTATTAAATAATATCAAATATATAATTAAACGTACACTGCTGAGAAAAATAATAGTTATGAGCGAGACTTCATACTGTTATCAATTATCTATGTAAGTTCGTTTAAATATGTTAGAAATATTTAAACAGCTAATGTAGTTAGTTACAAATAAGTTATTCTACAATCACTGGTATCTTTGCAATCTTCATCGGTATCAGAATGAAAATACAATATTAATATTAATAATACAATTATTCGTTGTTTGTTCTACATTAGAGCTGTTTTGTCTCCTACTGTTAAACAAATAAAGACAAGCAAACATTATTTAGTTTTATTTCTAATAAACGAACGTTCGTTATACAATCACTGCTTAATTTGCAAACTGAAAACGGAAATAAATGAGTCCAATCAAATCTTTCCTAATACTTTTAACACGATTTCAGTTGCTACGTTTCATAATAAAATCACCCTTTATTAAATTGCCAGCTGGTTGAGAATCCAGATTGAAATATTTAAAACATTAACATTCATTTAAATTTTATTTAAAATATATGAATTTTAGAAACCAGACTGATTGTGAGATCTCAAGAGAATATTCCTAACCAGCGGGAGTGACCTCCCCTAAAGTTTCTCGTATACTTCTCAAACATTTGTCATTTCCCTTCCCCCTGCGTGGATAAAAAATTCGAACCTACTGTAACCCAGAATTCAATGACTATCAGAAGGTTTTTTTATTGTAGACTATAGTGATAGTAAAATATTTAGGTGAAGAATCATATTGAAAGAGATGCGTATGTATTAAAACGTAGCAATATTTATTTTCTATCAAACTGTAGCCAATGCAAGCTCCGTGTGCGGAGGAGAAAACAGGAGAGGACCTCGTTCGTTAGCTTGCGCATGCGCAGAGATTGCTTCCAGTCCGCAAGTAAAACAAGGACAATGTGACGTAATCCTTCCGCGTGCACAGAGATTGCTACTAGTACGAATGCGTACGGAGAATCGGATTAGAAAAATTAATTTTGCAATTTGAACGCCTTTTTCTTTACCGATTCAAGCGGAATTTGGGCACAGATCTATAATTAATGTTAGCTACCATCATACCAATTTTTATTTATCTAAACCAAAGGGTTTAGGAGATATAATCTTTAAAATTATGCGATTATACAGTTCGACAGACAGTCAACCCTTTGTCGGATTTCGTCCAAACTTTGATACAGACCTACATTCATGGTGATAAAACTGTGTACCAAATTTTTTCCAAGTAGCTATTAAAGTTTTTGAGTTATAGTGTTCGCATGAACGTGGACAGACGGACAGACAGACTTCCCGTAGACGGATTTTGTCCAAAATTTGACAGAAACCTACAAATTATGTGTAAAGGTCACATACCAAATTTCATCCCTGTATCTCTAATAGTTTTCGAGTTATCGTTTTCATAGGCACACAGACATAATTCCAAAATTGTGTTTTTCGGACTGAGGGAGGTCTAAAACGTGGAGATTCGTCAAAATCTCGAGTTCGAATTTTTTGACGATTACAATACTTTCTCTTTGTATACTTCGTATATGAGAAAGTAATAATCGAGGATTCAAATAAACAAATAATTGAAAATCTGTAGGATTTAAAATTCATACAGATCAACAAATGGTCCTTACATAAATTATTGGCCAAACGATGCGAGGTCCTCTTTCAACTCAGTCGTTCAGGATTTCGTCTGTCTGTTTATAAGTTTATTTATTCCGCAGTAACGACCAAACTCGCTGTTCGCTTTTCTTCGTATTCAGTATGAATATCAATCGCCGAATAAACTATGAAAATTTCTGAAAATTATGTATATACAAGGATTTTTATTTTTTATTCCGGTTTAAGGTGGTTTAAATTGTTGTTTGCGTTTGGCAAGTAAATAGAGAGTTTAGCACCAATAAAACATTTAAGTCAATTTGGTAATGGCGAAATATTTAATTATAATTTTGTTAATAATGATAAAAGCAGACATTTACTTGCAGTTTTGTGAACACGGGTAAAAGCAGAAATTTGTGTAAATAATTCGCATTCTATAAAAAAAAAATGGCTAAAATTTTGCGACAAGATGCAAATCTTCGCGGTTTTTTATTTTTGACATGAGGTCTACTGTTCACAGAACTAATTGTATTCTGAATTTACTTTGTTCAAAAATGTATTCCGTTTTAATTTTAACTCTTCTAACACAAAGTTTTCTTAAATATGAATAGAGTCTCCTATAGGGAATAAATTTTAATTTTGCGAACGTTTTGACAACCACGTTTCCATCAGATTTTTTCCTTTTGTTTGTTAAATAAAAAAACGACAAAAAACATTTTATCAATTTCTGCTTTGATCTGAAACATTTCATAAAATTTTCCAAACAAAACTACAAAATGAAAACGATTTTCTCAAGTCCTGTTTTAACTCGACCGTTCGGAATTTCGTCTGTTTGCTAATGAATCTCTTTGTTGCTCAGTCATGATCAAACGCATCGTTCAATTTTCTTCGAATTTGGCATGGAAGAAGCCCAAAAGCCATTAAAAACGACATATGTGTAAGGAGTTTTTTTTAAATCCGTTACAAGATGGTGATGGGTTTAAGGAGAGTTGGAACCCTTAACCCTAACCCTGTTATTTCAATGTACCTTTTCTCAAAATCTGTTACAGATTCATGTTTTAAATTTTTTATACAAGTAAAGTACATCTTTCTCATTATACTAAAATGATTTTTTTTAAATTCAAAAATGTATTTTTACATATTTCTTTGTGTCAAAACAAATGTTAAATTCGCCACTTCGAGGTATCTTTTCTCAAAATCTGTTATAGATATATGTTTGAAATTTTTTATACAGGTCAAGTACAACCTTCTCATTTTACTGAAATGATCTTTTGGTTATTTTTTTTTTAATTTTTTATAAATTTACAAAATATTTAATTAGTCAGTGAAATTTTACCCTATTTTGACACAAAAAAATTGTAAAAAATAAATTTTTGAGTTTTTTTAAAAAAAGCTCATTTCAGTATAATGAGAAAGGTTTACTTTACTTGTAAAAAATTTAACACATGTATCTATAACAGATTTTGAAAAAAGGTACATCGAAATGGCCAATTTCACGTTTGTTTTGACACAAAAAAATTTGCAAAAAATAAATTTTTGAATTTTTTTTCAAAAATCATTTCAGTATAATGAGAAAGATGCATTTGTATAAAAAAATTTGAAACATGAATCTATAACAGATTTTGAGAAGAGGTACATCGAAGTAACAGGGTTAGGGTTAACGGACTTAAGGTTCCAACTCCCCTTAAATGGTTTCATTGTTTGCCGAGTTTGGCACCATTATATGACTTGAGTCATTTTGGTCATCGAGACATTTAATTGCAATTTTGTTAATGATGATAAAACCGACATTTAATTATGCTATCATTATCTAACAGTTAGTAATCCATGGTTAATTGCAACAAGTTCGTTACAGTTTGTTTGTTAGTAGGAAAGACATATCGAAAGAAACATAATCCAAGCATTCAAAAGCTGCTTATAGCTAAAGCTAAAAGATTTATCAAATATACACTGGCTTCCAAAGTTTAAGGTACCATCTGGTTTTTTTCGTCTAATTCATAAATAAACATTAAAACATGAAAATTAGAACAAATGTGCATTAGATAGTTATTTATAGAATTTTACCTAATTTTAGCAACAAGTATATTTACAAGTAAATTGTTGCATTTTTTATATAAAAATTCACTCTCGGAGAAAATAATAAATGAAAGATATATGTTAATGTCCATGGCAATTAATTTTACCACCTCTCATTAGAGCTATTATTTCTTAATGACTTCAGAAACCACAAAAAATATTAAATACTTTGACCATATACTGTGATTTTAATAAAAATGGTTAGTCTTGGATGAAAGATGCGAGGCCATTTTTTCTTGCGCATAACCCTTCATTCATTTTATATCGTTTCATCTGATTATATTTGTCATTTATTGATTTATAAAAAGAGAAGGTCAATACATTGTTACAAAAATTGTCCGATGGTTGTACAGGAATATAGTCGTGTTGCTTCAAAACGGGAAGCTAATATAAGTAAACTGCGGTCAAAGCTCCAAGAACGAATGAATCCTCCTTTGGTAAGCTTGGTATTTACATCCTTTCCGACAGAATGTGACGTCAAATATATTTCTCTAGAAAATTCTCTAAATTTCCGCTCCCAGTAGAGATAGGACTGCAATTCCTGAATTTTCCACAAACTTCGTTTTGTCGTCAAATTTGTCGGCAAGTTTCCTGTTAGGGTCAGGGTTCATTGGATTGGCTTTAGTAAAACCTCTGTATATCTCTCTTTCCTGCCATAAGACTATCATGTCAGGAAAACAACTTTACAGCTTCGTAACGATATGTTAAGAAGTTACAATAATGAATAATACATTTCGATTGATATTTGGCAGTTATTACTGTTTTATCTGCACGGGAAATCTTTAATTCATTTTAGTTCAAACGATATTGACTTCTACAATGAAAATGTATGAAAAACGCAAGAATTTTACAGCAGAGGAAGCTATTGATTTATTTTATTAAAAAATTTATTTATAAAAGACAAGTTATATTAAAAAAAATAAATGGCTTATTGTTTTTTTTAAAAAGGTATTAGAAATCTTATTCTTTTTATCTAATAAGTTAAATAAATTTCTTTTCTTAAATCAATCTCAATTTTAAAATGATTTTAATATACAATGAAAAGAAAAAAATGGCCTTTTAACGGTTTGAACCTTGCTAAAAGTTCCTTAACAAGGTTCCTTGAGATTTGTTGAACAAATTACAACACGTCTCATGTACTGTCTGTCCGCAAAGAGATACCTTTCCGCTAAGTTGTCTGGTGGTGGCGGTCGCTATAGGATCTGATTATGTTAATGAAAATCCATTGCGAATAGAAGGAATCCGGCGGAAGTCTGGGTTAAATTTTATTCTTGGCGCCAGCGCCAATTTGGTGTCAGGAAAAAACTAACTCATAGCTATTAACTATATAACCAATTTGGCACTCCTGCATTTTAATGAGCTTCCTTTTCGCCACATTTTCCAACATATTGACGATCAAACTGCCAGGCCTAAATCTTTTAGTGGACCAATCGGGCAGCAGCTCACTTGCTATGAAAAACTCCCTGTGGTCGATTATGAACCCATAGATTGTTTGATTCCTGATATAGACAGGAATTTGCTGAGAAAAGACCAACAGTATTTGTTGGACATTTCAAATGCAATCACCTTGGGACATTGTCCAGAAGACTTGGCATATCGGGACCCTCGTCCTTTGTCCCATTCCAGATGGCTAACTGCGGTCAACCGAGTCCTTAGGTTGTATACAAGTTCATCAGATCCATCCGGAAACTTAAAAGAAATAGTTGGCTTCATCTTAAAATCATGCATGCCTGTGTGGCCTGCCATAAAAAAGAGCAAAAATTTATTGACGGACCAAAACATGTCTTTCAAGCAATCCAAGCATCACGGTATTTATCCGACGAATTACTTAGTTGTATCCAGTAATGCAACGGAATGCGTTCTTTGCGCACCCAGAGAATGTTCTGTTGGCAATGCTTGTCGATGAAAGAGAACATATTCGGGAGCTTGGTTAAAGAAGGATCTTAAAAGCAAGACAAATCGTCCCGAAGAAGAAGACTGTTAGAAATTTCGTACCACCGAAAATAAACTTTCAAGCTTCCGATTACATTGAAATTATTAATTGGAATTATTGTGTGCTGTATTCTCCGCCAATGCTGCTGGACCTAAGTGAAGATGATACTAAATAACTCATCAATTCTGACACTATGCCCATCAAAGAGATGCAAAAGATTCCCTGTCACACCCAGGCTGTGGAGAGGTGCGTCAAACTTATGATAGAGGCCTCGAATAAAGTATGTGGACATGGAGCTAGAGATGGCTATATCCGAGCAACACTGAAGTCGAGATCTGTTATGCCTAATTTCTCCAAGAAATCAGATTTTAAATGTGTAATAGATATAAAAAAGAAAAAGTAAGAAACACAGTAAGCCAAAGAACCCTACTCTATGGAAAATCTTTGTAAGTAGTTATAAATATAATGTAAATACCACACAGTTATAATTGATAAAATTTAGCGAAAATTAAATTAAATATTAATAGAAATTGAATTAAAAATTAATTAAAATTCTTTTGCATTATGCAGAAAGGCGCATATGCAGCTGCTACTGATAGAATACACGAAAACAAAATTATAACTTCAAAAATTAATTTAAAAATATAAAAAAATAAACATTAATAAAACCTTAATATAAAACACAAAAAAGCAAATTAGAACGAAAAATACAATTAAAAAGAAAGCAAAATGGAAGAAAATTGGAAAAGAACCAAAGTGGCGATTCTTCCTCAGAGGCCACACGCTATTGTAGCTCTAAAACAGGACAAAAATTTTCTGAATAAAGGAATGACCATTATTCAAAAATTATTCCTTTATGTGGCCTGAATTTTGTCCAACATCTGAAAATTTAATTTGCTTTTTTGTGTTTTATATTAAGGTTTTATTAATGTTTTTTTTTTATATTTTTAACTTAATTTTTGAAGTTCTAATTTTGTAAATACCACACCCAACAATTGGATGGCTAGTTGGTTAGGATGTGGGTGGAACTCCACGTGGTGAGTTCTGGGTCCTTTTGTTCTAGCAAAACGAGTGAAGAGTTGTGCAGTGAAAATTGCGAAAAATTGGTATATTTCTGTTTTTTCTGAGACGTTGCGCGAACGGAAAAAATAAGATTATTGATCAAAATTTAATTTATTTAGGTTATTTGAATCATAAAACAAGCATAAAAATCTAAAGCGTGTTTATTTTAAAAGTTTTAACTAACTTAAAAAATTTACAAAAAAGACGTGATTTTTGCAATTTTTCACTAACTTCAAGTACGATGCGCGAACGGAAGATGTTAACCGATTTTAATTTTTTTATGCCGTTTTTCTTCTTATTACAATACGAAACGTTTCCGCACTAAAGCGTTCCGAAAAAAAAAATTTTGACTCACCCTAATTATACAGGGTGCCCCGCTAAAGTCCCTTACCACCCTTTTAACTACCGAATGGCTGCATCTATCTACATAAGAGTGGTGTATAGGCATGGTAAAGTAACTATGCGCTACTGGATGAAACCACTTGCAGCTCCACCTGGTGGAAAAAGGATGGAGTTAGCGCTATTATCTCTAAAACGGTACGAGATAGAGGGGGAAAATGAATTACAAAGTTGTAGAGCATCATTTATTTAGTACAAAAAGACAACTTATGGTCGTGAATGCTAAAAACAGAATGCTTAAAATGCACATTTCTTTCTTTTCAGCTCCGGAACGTATGGTTCCAACATGACAGTACGCCTGCGCACAAAACATCCTCAGTGAAGCAGTACCTGGTGGAGAAATTCGAGGAACAAATAATCGGGTTTGGTGGTTTCCAAGAGTGGCCTCCACGTTCACCTGATCTCCAGTTGACTTTTCCCCGTGGAGATACCTCAAACAGCAGGTGTATGCGACCCCTCCACCAACATTGCAGGACCTTCAACGACGCATTGCGGATGCTTGTGCCAACGTGACTCCCGCTATGCTACACCGTGGGCAACGTGAAGTTCAAGCAAGGGTCTGGATATGCATTGTAGCTGATGGAGATAAGTTTGAACATCGAAAATAAAGGCATCTTGTGATAACTAGTTGATTTTTTTCTTTTTAAGAATGTTTTGTCACGTGTCAGTGTAGGAATTCGCGAACAAACAAATACGTGTTTTAAGCATTTACGTCTTAATGTGTTCTCTTATGTGTTCTCAGCATTTACGTCAACAAGTTGTCTTTTTGTTCTAAATCAATGTTGCTCTACAACTTTGTAATTCACTTTTTTCCCTCTATCTCGTACCGGTTTAGAGAAAATAACGCTAACTCCACCGTTTTCCACCAGGTGGCGCTGTAAGTTGTTTCATCCAGTAGCGCATAGTCACTTTATCATGCCTAGACACCACTTTTATGAAGATAGCTGCAGCCATTCGGTAGTTAAAAGGATGGTAAGGGGCTTCAGTGGGCACTCTATATATACTCAGCTAACATTTAGTAACTCGACATATCAGCTGCGGTTATCGTATAGACAAAGTCAGACGATTCCGATTAAATGGCTGTGAATTTAGATGTCAAGTGAAGTGATTAGCTCAAAACAGTGACGCAAAACACTGAGGAAAGAATTCTTCGAATCTTATAGTAAACAGTGGGAGTGGTCTCCCCTAAACTTTCTCGTATACTTTCCCAAAAAGGTGCTGTTTCACCTCCCCCCCGTGTGGATAAAAAAATTCGAACCTACTGTAACCTTGAATCCAATGACTATCAGAAGGTTTTTCATTATAGATTATAGTGATTGTAAAATATTTAGGTCAAGAATCAAATTCAAAGAGATGCGTACCGAATAAAACCCATCTAGCACACACTTCCACTCTTGCCGGCTCAAGGACAAAGCGACGTAATCCTTCCGCGTGAACAGAGATTGCTACCAGTACGCATGCGTATGGAGAATCGGATTAGAAAAATTAATTATGCAATTTGAACGCCTTTTTTTAACCGATTGGAACGAAATTTGGGCACAGATCTATAATTAATGTTAGCAACCGTCATACCAATTTTTATTTATCTAGGCAAAGGTTTTAGGAAATATAATTTTTACAAGTATGCGATTATACAGTCAGACAGACAGTCGACCCTTCGACGGATTTGGTCCAAAATTCGATACGGACGTACATTCATGATGATAAAACTGTGTAGCAAATTTTATCCATATAGCTATTCAAGTTTTTGAGTTATAGCGTTCATATGAACGCGGACAGACAGACTTCCCTTAGACGGATTTTGTCCAAAATTTGGTAGCAACCTACACATTATGTGAAAATATCAGATACCAAATTTCATCCCTGTATCTCTAATAGTTTTCGAATTGTCGTGTTCACAGACATACAGACAGACATAATTCCAAAATTGTGCTTTTCGGACTCAGGAAGGTCTAAAACGTGGAGATTCATCAAAACAACGAGTTTTAATTTTATTACAATACTTTCTCTTTGTATACTTCGTATACGAGAAGGTAAAAAGTACGAGAGACGATACGAATTTAGAAATGAATTCAAATTATTTCCTAACTTAAATGCAGAATTTCCAAACAAGTAGCAACCGTTAACCAAGCTCATCTTACTATACCTTATTGAACTGGGGAAAACGACATTTCATGCTTACACGAATACTATTGGTTAAAAGATGAACAACTTGGACCGACAAAATTCATCATCAGTTTTAAAAAGCCAACAAATGATTTGATTATCTTCATAGGATCAAAGAGTTCATATTACGGTGTAATACTGAAAATGAAATACAAAATTTTCCTCATACATATTAAAGGAAAATATTAAAGGAA
>BGPR01000737.1:207655-220763 GCA_013235015.1 Araneus ventricosus
AAAATATAAAGACCATATTACGGTGTATCAATTGAAATGAATGTAACCTTCCCCATACATAATAAAGGAAAATCATTAGAGGAACATATAAAGAGTCTTGCATTCGGTGCAATACTGAAAAATGAAACGTACGAAAATCTTTCCTTCATGACAATTAAATGGTAACAATATTAAAGGAAATATAAAGATCTCATAATACGTGAAACATTGAAAATTCACCAAAATTTTCCTCCACTGGTATATAAAGTGGAAAAAGTACAGCTGAAAGTAAGAGTTCATTATTAGGTGTAATATTGAAAAATGAAATAAAAAATCTTCTCCCATACACATTAAGGGAAAATATGTAAGGAAAATATGAGTCATATTACATGTGTAACATCTGAAAAATGAAATACAAAATTTCCTACATAATAAGGAACATATAAAGAGTTCATATTACGGTGTAATACTGAAAATGAAATACAAAATTTTCCTCATACATATTAAAGGAAAATATTAAAGGAACATATTAAAGGAAAATTCTTAAGAAACATTGCTTGCAATCAGGTTTTCCTCGTTGATTTCCTGCTATAAAAGAATTTTCGAAGAATATATGATTAAATTATATATCAACGCAAGTCTTTCAAAGAAACAGCCAAAATCTCTGAAAATATCCCTTTCGAGAGAAAGATTAACCCAACCAAATTTTAGAAAATGACCTTCATCTAAGAAAAGTCAAAATCGAACTCAATTTACCTTATTTCATTTCCATAATAGAATATTCTCCGCATATTCGAATAAATATTTTCTCTCTCATTCTGATTGAAAGAAAAAATGAAATTCTAAACAGAATTCTTCTGGTTTCCTTTTCAGTTCGCTTCATCAATCAACTTCTGATCGTTTGCGAGGTTTAAATGACAACTTTCACGACATGTTGCCATCCGCTTTTCGCATTATTGAAGAACCTGTGTAAACTATAAATGACAGTTCTCAGTCGGAATCGGATATTGGTTTAGAAGGAAAGCCGTCTTGGAATTATGGTATTGTCCTATTAATCATTTTTAACTTCTGCTCCAATTTGAAAGGTGACATCGACTATCGTCGGATCTCTATTACTGTTGCTCTACAGCAATACTCATTTTGAAATATATTCGATTTGAATTGAAAAGCCATTCGTTTGTTGTCCACATGCGTACTACTTTCATTTCATTAGAGAAAAATTCGATTAAATCAACCATGAAAAATCTGTACAAAGATAATAAAAAAATTCAATATTGAAATCCAAAAAAAATTGAAATATAACTAAATGGTTGGGTTAATAAGATATTGGTTGTTGCTACCTTTGGAAAAACTGAAAATGGCTAAAATTGAAACAAAATAGTATTAACCAAACTTAGATTTTTTTCTTATGCGAATATTCGACGGCTGGAAATTTAATAGTGGCAATGGTATAATTACAGTCGATACAACAAAGCTACTAGTTTGAAGTGTTTATAATTCTTTGATATTGTCAGCAAATTCGTAGACCGTTTGTTTCAGCGAAGTGGAAGCCTTAGAATACCTGAACCAGTGCCAGTTCTGTTGATGGTTCGGATAGAGCGGTCTATCGCCTTGAAAATCTTTGGAACAGCTCGGCTGCAACCCCTAGCTGATTTGTTTGTTCGCTAGGGCTGAGAATTGCTCTACCATTCTCAGTACTCCCCAGATTTCAACCCCCGTGATTTTCATACGATTCCAAAGATGACTCTCAAGTAACCTTGGAAGGAATCACTTCATGGCATTCTCTACCAAACTGTTCCAGAGATTCTTAAAGTAATAGACGAAACTCCGAAAGAACTGGTACTGTTTCAGGTACTCTACGACTTCCACAACACTGACAACGGTTGTTCACA
Organism: Araneus ventricosus; assembly: GCA_013235015.1. Classification (NCBI taxonomy): domain Eukaryota; kingdom Metazoa; phylum Arthropoda; class Arachnida; order Araneae; family Araneidae; genus Araneus; species Araneus ventricosus. Next base: position 209,527 of record BGPR01000737.1, read on the forward strand.
ATTCTGGTGATGACATCCAAGGACCACAAATGTGTGAAGCTAGAACTAATGTTGTATCCGCTGTAATTGTCTGGTTTCCACTATTAAATTTCAAAGCCTAATAGTTTAAGCTGCACAAGGGCTATTTCGGAACCGTTTTCACAATCCTGGATCTTTGTCAGAGTATCAGAATATTTGGTCAGATATGGCATCACCTAAGCCGGCAACTCCTATCTCCCAATTTCCATACTACATCAATGGGAATTTATATCGAAACACCCCAACCTAGCTCGAAGACGTTAGGTGAAGCCCGGCCGCATATTTACAAACCCTACCCTAATAGAACTGAGGCAGGAAATCAGTCAATATCATTGGCTACGAGGATCAGTGACGTCATTTTCAGCTCTCGCACGTAGCGTACGGCAATCATAACAGAACAAGAGTCGTCCTACGTTTCTTCTCCGTTTTCCCATAGTTGAGCACAGAAAACATTCTTCCGTGGGTTGTAATATTCTTAAAAATGATATTATTTTTTAAAATATCATAAAAAAATAAAACATCCCACACTGTAAGAAATTATACTTATGAAAAGTACACGCACGAGAGCAAAGAACGACGTCATCGGCTCTCGGCGAAGCGAGCCAATCATATTGTCCGATTTCCTGCCTCAGTTCTATCAGGGTAGGGTTTGTAAATATGCAGCCCGGCCGCCACGACAGAAAATTGGGCATTGAAGTCGATTGCAAAATAGCCCCCATTAAGTGCGGCACATGCGACAACCCTCCATTTTACGGGAGTACGACTCGTCTTCGCAGGTGGTCCCTACGAGCCCCACCACAATTACTATACACACCAGGGAAGCGAGACCCCTCTTACTTTTCCGGCTGCTCCTCATTCATGAACTCGTAGTACCCCCAGTGGGACACACCAATGGGAAGACGTTTGACTCCCGATGGATTTAACATGAATCAGGCCATCGTGGAACGCGGATTCGACAAACATTCCGAAAACTCGGCAAGGCAGCCGGGAAGCATATTTACAAACCCTACCCTGATAGTACTGAGGCAGGAAATCAGTCAATATCATTGGCTACGAGGAGCAGTGACGTTGTTTTCAGCTCTCGCACGTAGCGTATGGCAATCATAACAAAACAAGAGTCGTCCTACTTTTCTTCTCCGTTTTCCCACAGTTGAGCACAGAAAACATTCTTCCGTGGGTTGTAATATTTTTAAAAATAAAATTATTTTTTTAACATATCATAAAAAATAAAACATCCCACACTGTGAGATATTATACTAATGAAAAGTACACGAACGAGAGCAAAGAACGACGTCATCGGCTCTCGGCGAAGCGAGCCAATCATATTTCCGATTTCCTGCCTCAGTTCTATCAGGGTAGGGTTTGTAAATATGCAGCCGGGAACTGCAAATGCCTCACACGTCAGTATGAAAATTGTCGAGAAAGCTATTCATTTTGACACCGTACAAGTTACAGCTGGGACGCGCTCATACCCAAACTAATAGAGAAAATGTGGGATGGGTTCTGCTATTGACTAGATACCATTCGTGTTTCAGGTAGGGATCACATGTATGAACATGTATCATTTCATGACTTTAAAATATGATTTTATTTAATTTGTACAAAAGGGTTGTAAGTTCTTTAGTTTTGTAATTGTAGCCCTTCAAAGTATTCCTTTGCAAACTCCCTGTATTAAGGAACATTTTACATAGATTAACTCATTTATTATATTTGAAGCAAAGGCTTATTAGTTAATAAAAAAACTTCAGTATCCTGGATGTCCAAAACAAATTGTGTGCGTGCGTGTGTGTCAACACTTTAAATAATTATTACAGGAAGAATTAAAAACATAAATCGGAGCTTCATGACAGTAATTAATATTACGGCACCATATCAATTATCGGTTGGTTGGTTGAGGTTTAATGGCGCAAGAGCCATTTTTGGCTAAACTGCGCCAATCAAATGTTAAAATTCAACAGAGTGGCACTAAAAATTTTAAAATTCAATGAAAATGTAGAAAAAATGTTTGAAATGAGATAGATGTACAAAAAGCAAAAAACAAGTTAAAAGGACTAAACGCTCATAAAAAAAACTGAACAATGGTCTTTAAAAAGTTAAAAATGTTTGGATGGTGTTTTTTACCCACCAAGTCTTGTAAGGTTTGAGACGATGAATTAAAATGATACTCACGATGACATTTAAAAGAAGGACATTCAATTAAAATATGATTAACAGTAAAATCGACTTGATAAGTAGGACACCTTGGTGCCCTCTGGCCCAAGAAGAGATGTCTGTGCGTAAAGAGAGTATGCCCTATACGGAGGCGAGTCAGTTTCACATCAACCTGTCGTATAGGCAGAATGAGCCACAAACCAATTGAGGGTATGACGCAATGCAGTTTATTATTGGTTAAAAGATCCCATTTCTGCTGCCAAACAGAAAAGAGGTGAGAAACTAAAAACTTTTTAATGTATATCAATTATCGGAACTTGAGGAACTTTATTAATATGTCTAAATAGTTCCATTCCCTAAAAATTCTTGTTTTTACTCCTGTTTTGTTTTTGCGAATATATACAGGGTGTCCAACAAAGGACTCCCTCATTTTAAAATTAAATAACTCGGCAACGGAGATCGATAGAAGAACGAAACCAGTGATATTCTTAGTCTGAAAGCCGTAAAAATCTGATACAAAAGTTTCAAAATTAGTTATAAATGTTGCCGACAGGTGGCGCTGTACGTTGTAATCACAGTTCAGATTTCGAGAAGAAAGCTATAAACTGTCATTTGCAAGTAATCGTTGCAATCACATCACAATCGATTCAAATTAGGCATTTTTTGTGCTTGCCAAGGACAGTTTATAGATTTCTTATCGGATTCTGAATAGCTATTACAACCTGCAGCGCCACCTGTCGGCAACGTTTATAACTAATTTTGAAACTTTTGTATCAGATTTTTACGGCTTTCAGACTAAGCATATCACTGGTTTCGTTCTTCTATCGATCTCCGTTGCCGAGTTATTTAATTTTAAAATGAGGGAGTCCTTTGTTGGACACCCTGTATATATATATATATATATATAGATGGCGCCATGGTACTAGTGTTTTTTTTAATTTGCCGATTCCTTTTTTAAAGGAAAGTTAACGTAGGATTGTGATAGCGTGAGGACATTTATTTCTCTTTTTTTCTCTATTCTGGGCATGAAGTAAGTTTTTATGATGGCTACTTTTAAAAGCCAGATGGCTAATATTTTTAAATCAATCTTATTTGCGTTTTTATGTTTGTGTTTGGTTTTCCTCTTTCGTTTAAAATAATGCTTTTTGATGTACAGATCTCCTTTGTCTTTTGTTGGGAAATTTCGGGCTAAGAGAAGCTATATTTGACGTAATGCATGCTTCTTACAGAATAATTTCCCAATTATTATTTTGAATCCATTTCGAATAAAGTCCTTAGCCCTTGAAAAAAAGGACTAGAATGGATTCCTTGTTTGTTTTTTCGATTCCCTCTGAGTTTATCTTTGTTTATTGGCTTTCTTCGAATGATATTAATTTCAATTATCGGAAGTAATAGAAATGCTGGTCATTATTATTCAGACACTACTAATAGCACAGCCAGACAGAACTGTAAATACCTCGAAGCATGTAAATAGGTGCTTGGGCTCATTCCCTTTTAATATCTACCTTCATCTCGTCGATTGCATCTGGGTAATAAACTTTATGTGTCAGGTGTCATAAAGGGTCGGATTAAGCCCTGTAGGGATCCTTAGGGAATGCAAGGCTAGGAGGGGACCTTTCCCCTCTAACTTCCCAAGCCAGATTTTTTTGTATTGATTTTAATTTAATCTCTATACAAGCAGTTTTTAAGCTGCAATTTTTGACAAGCTGAGGGAGTATAACATTTAATCGCGGATCACTTACAAGAGAGCTGGTTTCAATATATCTCGTATAAAAAATGCAAAATTAGAATTTAAAAGTAATTTCATACAAAATAGTGAAAAAAATGATTGAATATCTAAAAAGACAAAAAATAAGGACAAAAAAGGAAGCAACTCAATTGGTGTGCGCAAGTGGAACATCATCCAGGAAAAAATTGCGAAGTACAAAATAAATATAAATACTAATAAAGGGAATTTTTAATTGTGGGAGAGTTAAAAATACAAAAATAATAACAGACAACGATAGGAAGTAAGAATCCGATGGATGACTTCATAAGAGGCCATTCATTCGTGCAGATTCAAAACTAGAATAGGTTTTCTGTAGAGGAAAAAGACTTTAAGGTCTGATTTTAATATTAATTTACTCTAAGACCTGAACCTATTCTAGTTTTAAATCTGCACGGATGAATGGCCTCTGATGAAGTCATTCACCGGATTCTTACTTCTTATCGTTGTCTGTTATTACTTTTGTATTTTTAACTCTTCCACAACTAAAAATTCCCTTTATTAGTATTTATATTTATTTTCAAAAAAAATGACAATACTTTTAAACACGATCAAATTCTATTTAATTAAAGGATCAGACATTTTTTGAATTATAAAAAAATATTAATTTATAATTATTAAACAAAATATCAGGCTTGAAAAAGGTAATTAATTACGAATGTTGTTAGAATAATTTTCCAAAATGCAAACGAACGCAGGGCATTTGTAAATTAAAAGAAAGCACAAAATTAAATTACCTTGTAAGTACATCTAAAAAAAATTTCGAAATCTCGGGCCCTCCAAAGTTGTGGGAGCCGTAGACAGTTGCTTACCTTGCCTGTTTAATACTCCGTCTCTGGTGTCAATGCAATAAGAAATGCATCGGGTTTATTGGTTGTTTTCAGTTTAATGGCGCAAGAACCAAATGCAACCATACTGCGCCATGAAAAATACGAGGCACGTTCCGAAAGTAAGTTTCGTCACCTTTTTTTTCACTAGGAGCTTTATTACAATCCGAAACATACAATGGCATAACAAAATATAATCTTTTGGCTATTTCTCCACATATTCGCCACCGACATTGATACATTTGTCTTACCTTGAAATCAATTTCAAGAAACCATCCTGGTAATAATAGGTGCCCAGCAAGCGAAGGAAGTTCTTCACAGCCTTCAGCGGCTATTTCTCCACATATTCGCCACCGACATTGATACATTTGTCGTACCTTGAAATCAATTTCAAGAAACCATCCTGGTAATAATAGGTGTCCAGCAAGCGAAGGAAGTTCTTCACAGCCTTCAGCTACTTTTCATTGCTTCGGAAGAAACGTCCCGACAATGCTAATTTCGATGCAGAAAAAAAAGTGAAAAGTCTGATGGGGGCAAGACTGGGACTGTAGGCCGGGTGATCCAATCTCTCCCATCCCAGGCGAAGAATGTGTCATTTTGTGTCCCTTGCTGTGTGGGGTCTTGCATTATCGTCCAAGAACAAAATCCCTCTAGCAGGGGTGTAGTGGAGGCGGAACGCACAGGAACGACTATCCGGCACTGCTTTTTTTACGAGAAATAAATAATATAAAATTGTAAAAAACGTTCTAATAACAGCGCGGTTTTTGTCGCCCCATGTTAGAGCGTTCCGGCGCTGCTTATTTTGCGACTACACCACTGCCCCCGAGGCTTATTGCCATTCTTGCAGTCTTGTGATCAGTGTGAGGTCCTTCGGTACCCATCTGCATCTATTTCCTGCATGAAGTCAGCACTATCGGGACGTCACTTCCGAAGCAATGAAGAGTAGCAGCAGGTTGTAAAAAACATCCTTCGCTCGCTGGGCACCAGGATGGTTTTTTGAAATAGATTTCACGGTACTATAAATATGTCATTGTTGGTGGCGAATGTGTGGAAAAGAGCCAAAAGTTTTTATTTCGTTATCCAATTGAATATTGTTACGAACATGTAATGTCGCTTTCCCACAACATTAGACTTACGGTTGGAAAGAGACATTTACAGAGGTTCTTACTGCTTATGGGAGGGGATGGACGGCAATGACCCCGAGTTTGGCGACAAACTTGGTGACCATTTTGGCGACAAAGTAAAATTCCTCAAAAATGCTGGAATTTTCTCGATATCTCTATTAGGAGGGGAAATATGCAGAATTTACTAGATGATTATATATGACATCACATCCTGTTGGAAAAGGTATAAAAACCTGGGCGTTGCTGAGATGAGACAATCGTCTTTGAACGTCTTCGGAGTTCGAAGAATCGCTTTGGAGTTTTATCCACTAATAAGGTGTTAGACGCCGAGCGGTACTGAAAGTACTGTTGCTGTTACTATTAGTGATTTGTTGTCAGTTTGTGTTGCTAATCTGTGCAAGTGCTGTTTTCTTGTTACCTGCGCTTCGTGTTTTCCGGAATATTCGAGAATAAAGTGCTATTCTCTGTTACCTCTGCTTGCTGTTCTGTGTGTGCACAGTACACACACAGGACAAATTTTGTAACAATATTTTGGTTTGTAATAAAGCTTCCTTGTCAAAAAGCATGACGGAACTTAACTTTCGGAACGTCCCTCGTACATCTGAAATGAGATCTAGCGACTGTGAGGGAATTCAGCGTTTCCTGTGTGCCATAAGCAAATCTTCATTAAATTCCGTCAAAATATTCCTTAAACTAACTGATATCTTAAAATAAATATAACATTAATTTTGACGGTAATTAATTTGAGTCATGGATATTTGCGTGTTTTATTGATTGTTTATGTAATAGTTATTGAAAATGTATAATACTAAATATAATAAAAGAAAAGTTTTGAAAGCAGTGAACATCTAAGCCTTAAAACCCTTGGCAAAAGGGAAAAATGTATTCACAACGATAATCAATAATTATTGCGATTAATTACAATGTTATTAAATAGCTTTTTGTTTGATAATTCTCTTGGGTTTCCTGGCCTTACTATGTTTTATAAATGTATCATGAAAGTAAGGAATACTTTTGTGTGACATCCTGCATAGTCACAAGCTAAACATTAAGTGCAATTTCTTTTATCAATTAGATGATACAATTTATTTAAAGAATTAGGTTTAAGAATAGATGGAAGTAGAAAAGCCGAAATAACAGTTGCGACCCCGGCCATCTTCAGTTGTAAAAATTTAATATAATTGATTACCCCATTTCATTTTGCCCCAAACTAAATTAAGTTATATCAGAAACTAATTAATAATTTGTTTCGGTGATAAAAATGGAAGTTGTTAATTTAATATGGCGCTCATCCAGAAAGTAAATTTCCTACATCACCAATAAATTTATTAGTCCATGCATTGGGAAGGACTTGTGTACAAGCTTTAGCAATTTACGACGTGATTATCAAGCACTCAAATTATTACAATTGTATCTGTTAAAAATGGCGTCTCTTATTCTTTCTTCCGTCTACTGGGAGAATAGGTCTGTAAAATAATTTTTGAGCGGACGTCTTGAGCAAGTAGTTGGTACATTTATTTTTCTAAAGATCATCAAAAGGTAGTCTATCGTTAATGATGACAATGTTGGGCTGGTGAGGTAGAGATTTTAGAAGATCCGTTATTTAACGATCGCTCAAATTATTGCAGTTGTAGCGGCTAAAAATAGCGTCTTTTATTCTTTCTTCCGCCGAATACGAGAATATTACTGAAAATATTTTATAAATTTTGAGTGCAAGTGATGAGCAAGCAGTTGAGGCATTCATTTTTTCAAAAGTTATCAAAACACGTTCACTGCAATCAGCACAGCGGAAAGTCTTCCATTGTTGATGACGACCATGTGGAGCTAGTGAGGTCGGGCTTTCTATGGAACCGTCGTTTAACTATTATGGAATTCAGCAGGAGTTTCTCAAAAATATCCCCATTCTTGAAACGCGAAATCATCAAGAAGCATAAACGTCTTTCATCTAAACTAATTTTAAAGAAAGTATTGTTACTAAGATCGTCCTGTGGGGTGCACGGTTGAAGGAGTCCAACAAGGAGGAAAATGGAGAATGGAGCTTTATTCACGAATACTGCGGAAAACACGAAGGACAGGTAACAAGAAAAACAGCACTTGAACAAATTAGAAGAAAATGCGGATACCAAATCGCTAATAACAACAGAAACAGCCATAACAATACACTTGGCGTCTAACAGCTGACTAACTCGCAATGCGAGCAAAACTGCAAAGAGATTATTCAAACATTGAGTAGCTCGGTATTTATACGCTTTTCCCAACAGAGCGTGACGTCACATAGAATTATCTAAAACATTCTGTATTTCTCCGTTCCTAATAGAGATAGGATGATAATACGAGCATTTTCGAGAATCTTCATTTTGTAGCCAAAGTCGCCAAAATGGTCGCCAAGGCCGAAGTATTGGCTAGCTCCCACCCACCCTCCGGCATCCAGCAACTCCTCTGTAAATGTCTCTTCCCAACCATAAGACTAACATTGGAGGGAAGCGACATTACAGATTCGTAACAGTATTTATAATCTAAAAGGAAACAAAATTCATTTCCATTTCAGCAAATGTGAAATATTCAAAGACGACCTCATTTCTCACTCCAAAATCATTTTAAGGCGGGTAATTCTTTCTTCCACAGATATTTTATCGATTTTAACGCTCTGGCTCGCATGCCCGCAAGTGTCTCTAATGCATTATGCATTTTATTCCTCATTAATAGCGATTCTGAGATTTATAATAAGAGATTAACACCGAAAACCATTATTCAGAAGGCTCTCTTTAACTTTAAATTCACTAACTTTTTGTGAAAAGAAATATGTTTGCTGATTATCCCATCCATTTCCATACAAAATGTTTGCTTTGGAGAGGCTTTAGTTTATCTTGCAGATTAAAATAAAACACTCAAAGCTTTAAGAAATTTTTCAATGCCTAGAATACTTTCCAGATATTCTACATTATGGATTCATTACTTAAGAGAGCTTCTTTGTGAGAATTCGCCTTTTTTCGCATAATTAAACGTGTTTCTATATTAATTTAATAACTCGTATATTGAAAAATTATGCGTTTATACAAAATGAGAATAATCTTTTAACTTTTTATTATGCCAAACAGAAAGTGTGAGGATAGACCCAAAAAAAGTTTACAAGTGTAATAAAAAATTATTTATTAAAATTAAACAGAAAATATAAAATGGAATTAAGAGGCATGCTTGCCGATCACTTTTCCACACAATCACCAAATCTATTCAGGCATTTATCTGAACGCAGGACCAACTTGTTTAACACGGCTTAGCAGACATCACATCCTGTCCATTGAGCCAGTTCTCGGCAACTGTTTTCGCATCACTGTTTGAAGAAAACCTTGTTCGAGATAAGTGTTTGTAACCCAGATTTGGTGCCGAATCTGGGCTGTACGGGGGTGGCTCCAGACTTCCCACTTGAACTTTCGGAGCAATTCTTGAGTTTTGCGAGCAGTATGGGTATTGTGATGCAGGAGGGTGACAGCATCACTCAACATGCGAGGGCGTTTGCGTCGAATAGCTTCATGATGTTCCAATGATTATTTCCTTTTTCCGAAATTGAAGGAACACTTATCTCGAACAAGGTTTTCTTCAGAGAGTGATGTGGACACAGTTGCCGAGAACTGGCTCAATGGACAGGACGTGATTATGGCCAAGCCGGATTAAACAAGTTGGTCCTGCGTTCAGATAAATGCCTAAATAGATTTGTGATTGTGTGAAAAAGTGATTGGCAAGTATGCTTCTTAATTCCATTTTTGAATTTTCTTTTTATTGTTAATAAATAATTTTTATTACTTTTGTAAACTTTTTTTGCATCCATCGTCGTAAGTTGCATCTAAGTGATGCACATTATTTGTATTTTTAACACTTTAATTCGCTTAGAAATAAACGCAGTATCCGCATACACTGCTGTGTTATGAGTATGGACCCTCAAATGTTTATAATAGAATGTTTCTATTTATAATTAATATTATTCTACAGGGTCCCCACTCTAATCGTGGCCCGTCAGTTAATTTCTAAACTATTAGAGACAGGCATATACTGTCAGTTGGAAAAATGCTTTAAATGGCCTAAAGAATCATATTTTATGTTGTTTAAGTTAATAAACGCAGTATCCGCATACACTGCTGTGTTATGACTATGGACCCTCGAATGTTTATAATAGAATGTTTCTATTTATAATTAATATTATTCTACAGGGTCCCCACTCTAATCGTGACTCGTCAGTTAATTTCTAAACTATTAGAGACAGGCATATGTTGTCAGTTGGAAAAATGCTTTAAATGGCGTAAAGAATCATATTTTATGTTGTTTAAGTTAATAAATTTTATATTGAAAAAAATAACGAAGTCTAAATGTTTATACAGTCCCCAGTCCTATTAGTCGCATTTAGTAAAATATTCTTGTCACACTAACATTTTAAACAAAAAAAGTTCCAATCCTCAACGACTAAAACTGGCCAAGTTATGAAAAGGCATATTAAATTTCATTATTTTAACCTTTTATTTACCACATTGACTTAATAACGACTTTTTAATTTTGTTTTAGATAAATTTTGATGTAAAATAATTCTGGGAATGAAGAAAACACTTTTTTAATTAATTAAAATTACTTAATTAGTTTAATTGATAATTTAAAAAATTTAATTTCTGCCTTCAGCTGCCTTTTACTGCTTGTTGGAACGTGTTCTTGTGAATTCTGTGAGGAAAAAGGACAATATTGCGAAGAAATAAACGTGATTAAGAAGGTAGTTTTAAGTACCGTCGGTAGATAAAGGTTTAAGCCTAACAACGACCTCCTCGAGCAAGTACCGCATATTGATTGAAGGATCTTCCTCAAGGTGGCCATTGAAATGGTCTAAAATGCAGTTGACGCTCGTTATAACTAGGCTTGCCAGACGTCCCGGTTTTCAGACAAAATCCCGGTGTCCCGGCCGGTTTACTTCACGTCCCGGTAAAAATTAAGGGTCAATCTGACCAAAACAAATGTTGTTGATTTGGAAAACACCAAAACTTCTGCTGAAATTATTAATAGCAGTCTTCTTGATGTACCCGATATGAAAATAAACAATGATCGGCTGTTTGACGAAGTTGTGCTTGCTAAGGAGTATTTGCAGTCAAATTGGGAACAGTGGAAGCAAGAAGAGACTACCAGAGATGTGACAAAATCCCGGTGTCCCGGCCGGTTTACTTCACGTCCCGGTAAAAATTAAGGGTCAATCTGACCAAAACAAATGTTGTTGATTTGGAAAACACCAAAACTTCTGCTGAAATTATTAATAGCAGTCTTCTTGATGTACCCGATATGAAAATAAACAATGATCGGCTGTTTGACGAAGTTGTGCTT
>BGPR01000737.1:224896-234993 GCA_013235015.1 Araneus ventricosus
AAGAGATTTAAAAAGATCCTTCAACTTCAATGACCCTTGAAATCTATTCATGGGTAAAAGCGTGAAGGAAGAAGTTCTATTAGGTAAATTCAGACGATTTCAAGAAATGAAATATTTTTGTATTTATTTGTATTGGAAGATATTCAAAAAGTTCCTTCAACTCCAATGACCCTTAAATAGATTTCAAGGGTCATTGAAGTTGACCTAAAAAAGCTTGAAGGAAGAAGTTCTATTAGGCATTTCAGACGATTTCAAGAAATGGGATATTTTTGTAGGCGTTGTTATTATGTTATTTCATAAGTATTGTATTTTTGAATCAATAATTTAATGTTCCTTGAGGATTACAAAGATTTTATTAAGTGCTTATCTGCTTCAAAACTAAACTATTGTGCATTAAATTGGAAATTATATATTAACTTTTTTGAGAGGGGAGGAGGTGCTGAATATGTTTTGACCCAGGGCGTAAAAATGTGCAAATCCGGCACTGAATAAAGAAAATATTGCCTATAGAAAGAATAGGAAATGCAACAATTTATATAGACGAATATATTGTTTAGGCGAAGTGTAAATACATCTTAGACGGTTGATCCTGCCACACGAATTCACGTTTTTCTTGCAGCGCTTGCTCTTTTCATGGTTCATACACGGCTTATTTTAAAAGCATCCACCCCCTTAAAAAACGTTTCAAACTTTGTGACACAGAAAGAATTTTTTCGACTGTAAATAAAAGGTAAGAATTCTGTGAATTTATATGAAAGCCAGTTTTTCTTACTTTGTTTTACATGCTGCATGTACAATGGCTCTTTCCTTTATGTTATGCTCAGAAAAGAATTGGAGGTCAGGTGTTTGTGTTATTTGTTTATACTGTGCGACGTTCGCTTTATTGACATTTATATTTTTCGTAATTCATAAATTCTAAATAACTTTCAAAAATATTATGCTAAATCAATCAAATGTTCCAAGTCATACTATATACTGAAAGCAGCTCAATATCTCATTCTTCCGATGAAAATTCCTGTTACTTTTGAATATTTTTACCTTCTAAAGGTTGTCAACGATAAAACATACAACCATAATTACAAGGCGATCATAAATTATTGGACCCATTTCAAAAATTAAAAAAAAACCTATGACGTAGCAACTTTGTTTTTTTTAATTAGAGAGTAGCTCAAAATATTTTTCAGATAGGTAACGTGTCGTCACGGTGCACTAAATCTGCTTCAGCGGGAGATTACCAACGCAAGTGTCAAAATGGCTACAGTGCAGCAGAAGGCACGTCTCTGGTTCCACTAAAGCAAATCAATCGTAACAGTTCAAAGACGTTTTCAGTTAGAGTATCGAAATTGTCGGTTTCCAAGTAAGAACTCCATCGAGAGTTGGTATAAGCAATTAAGGAATGAAAGTCTCCCTCACTAATGCACATTTCCTGTTTCCTTTAATTTCTCATACCAACGCTCGATCGACTTCTTACTTGGAGACTGAGAATTTTGACACTCTAGGCGGAATCATCCTTGAACTTACAATTGATTTGCTTTCGCGGAATCAGAGACGTGCCTTCTGCTGCACTGTAGCCATTTTGACACTTGCGTTGGTAATCTCCCGCTGCATCAAATTTAATGCGCCGTGATGGCGTGTTACCTATCTGAAAAAAGGGAATTTTCAGCTACTCTCACATTTAAAAAAATGAAGTTGTTACATCAAAGGGATTTTTTAATTAATTTTGAAATTTGTCCAATAGTTTATGAACACCCTGTACTTAGAAATGAATTAATGCACCGTCTTCTCTCAATTACTAATAAAATTTTATTTAGCAATACAAGATTTAAAAGAGCAACGACAGGACGATCGTTTCTTCTTATTATTATCATATCTTTTCAACCAATGCTTTTATGTGAATCATTTTATTGCATTTATTATTCCCTTACTTTTTAACTAAAATTAACTCCAGCAATATTTCATGTTACAAATACTGTCATAAATGACAATTTATTAACAACTGTGGCATATAAAAATATTTAAATGGCATAAACATCGTAAACGTATATTCCATTTTCCGTAGATATAAATAAAATTCAAAACATGTCGCCAGAATGTCACTGGAGAATATTTTATTCGCCATATGCTTGGTATTAAGAATATGGAAACCTAAAGCATTCTAGTTTAAATTATGAAATAACTTATATTTATACAAACCGAAATTTGCATCAAACGACGTAAAAGTTTGAACCGGCATATTTCGAGGAATTTATTATAGTTCGTTTATAAAATTTGAACCTTGTTTCTTGCCGTATTTTTGCGGTAGAAAACTCAGAAACATAATATCTCAAATAATTTACTAGATTAAAAAATTTTGAAATAAGGAACATTTTTTTCTACCTTTTTTAAGAAAATTTTTAGGTGGATTCCTTATAGGAACTCAACCTATTGCAATGGTTCTCATGACGCAACTTTCGGAAAATTTCTGCAGATCTTCACCGATCATGACCCCCGAGAACCGAAAACCACCCTTCGTTAAAAAGTTCATATAACGCTTTTTTCCGTGTTATCTTGTGAACACGATAACTGGAGTAATTTTGATTTCATTTTAACCGGCGTGGGATATGTTGTCAGAATAGTGAAAATTTCGGTCGAGTTCGTAGATGGGGTATCCAGCTCAAAGGGGATGGAAATGGTGGGGGTGGAAATATTAATTTCCCCATAATTCCTTAACAATTAAAAAAACAAAGAAAATTCAAATTAGGCGAATTATCGCCTTATCACAACGAACAATGTTTACATTTAAACTTTTTCGATAGCTACAATTGCTTCGAAGTTATTAGCTGAAAAGTGATTTTCCCTTTCTTCCCCTCCTCTCCCCCATCTTAAAGTACAATTCAACCTATGCATGTTACCCCTTGTTGGAAAGCTCTAGTCATGTGCAGTCTCTTCCATCCGCTCTCCTTCTTGCAGCTCTAATCCTTAAGAGAATACAGGGCGAAATGTTCTTTTCCTTATTATTATCAGTAGAGATGTATACGTATAACGCTTTTGCCAATGTTATCTTGTGAACACGATAACAAAAGTAATTTTGAATGGTGAGGGATATGTTGTATGTACGGTGAAAAACTGGGCCGAGTTCGTAGATGGGCTTTCCAGCTCAAAGGGGGTGGAAATGGTAGGGGTTGAAAATTTCATCTCCCCATAATTCCCCTACGATTGAAAATAGAAATTAAAATTCAAAATAGGCGAATTATTACCTCATCATAACAAACAACTTTTGAACTGAACCTTTTTTATAGCTACAATTGCTGGGAAGTAATGAGCTAAAAAGCGTTCAATTCCCCCACCCCGTAATTTATCTTTTCACCAAAGCTCCGTTAAGATTGACGATGGAAAGAAAATTTCAATTATTAGAATTATCACCTTATCAAAACAAACTACTTTTATATTGAAAGTTTTTGACAGCAAGAATTACTTAGAAGTTTATGAGCTGAAAAGTAATTTTTACCCCTTCCGTGCTTAGAGAGCGCTTTAACCTATGCATGTGACACCTTGTTGAAAAGCTCCCATCAGCCACATTCACTTCCACTTTTTATACGGTAAACAAGCTAATATATCCGGCTTTGCTCCGGATTAAAATGCTTTCATGTTTAATATTTTTAATGTAGAAACTACTATTGTATAAAACTTATAATACACAAATTCCTTTTATGATCTGAAACATTCAATTGAACTTTTAAAAACAACTGATAGCTGATTTTCTCTCTATAAATTATTATTTATTATATAGATACTTCGAATTTTGTTAATATTAACTAAAGTAAAAGAAAAGTTTTAATGAATTTTTTGAAAAAATTAAATTAAATAGTCAATTATTCATTAATTCAAACCATGAAAATAAATCAAATCAAATCTTGGTCCTGATATAAATTGTCAATCTTGTACTTTTTAAATTTTCTTCTCGGATTTGTCCAGAATTCTGTTAATGTATTCTAGCAACAATTCTTCATATTATTCTTGTTCTTCAACAATAAAGATTATTCTTAAGAATTCTGTATAAAATTAATTTTGAGCAAATTATTAAAATGAGACAACCAAATTGTATGGAAATGAAATTTTTTTTCACTGAGAAGCTAATTTTTTGAAATTTAATATAGTGTAAAAATAGTTTCTTGAGATAATATTTTCCAAAGATACCGCGGAAAATCGCCTTGCTTAATTTTTAATTAACTGAAATTTTAACTAATTTTGGGACTTTAAAAAGTTGAAGGCGACCTTTCTCTTTTTTTAAATAAAAAGTGTGCAAAGTTTGGTTGAAATTAGTCCAGTAGTTTAGGAGGTGATTTGGAACATACATACATAGCCACAATGACTTTTTTTTAAATTAAATAAATCCAAACTATTGTTGGCAAATAACTACGAGTCATAAAAAATGTTTTAGTGAAGACTTCGTCTCAATTAATTAAATATTTAATTTTAATTAAGTTAATGGTTAATTTTGATTAATCAAACATTTAATGTTAATAGTTAGTTTGATAATTAGTTAATTTGACAGATTAATTTTATTTGATATTTAACTAAACATGGCGGCACCAATATTTGTTTACTAAATTTAATATAAAATAGCCAAAAAAGATAGATAATTAAAAAAAGAGTTCCCTTTTTCCTTATTGATGTTAAAAAATCTCATTAACTTTAAAATTGTTTTGGGTTTTTCTGCATGAGTATTTGCTTTTAACCGTCGATGGAGATTTAAATGTACTGTTCAAAATGGCTGCATTCATATCCTATGCTTCAAACACACATATTAAATTTGCCACGCGCAGTGTTTAATAATTCTCTTATGTGTTAAGAATTTAGTGACTATTATCTCTGTAACCAGGGAGTTCTCTAAATGAGCTCATTCTAGTAGTGATGAAATGTTTTGTGTCGTGTGATTTTAGCTTATGACAAAATAAGGTTTTCACAATTATATGGTAACCTAGATTAAATAAATTAATTTTTAAATATAGTCTTTCTTCATTCGTGTCAAGTGTAAATTTCTTTTTACAGTTTCAGACAGGCTGGCTTAATGTTATCTAGGGGGTATTTGCACTGCTGGGATGTTTATTTCTTTATAACTCCTACCTGTTGAATGATTATGTGTTGAAATATAAAAAAATTTGACCAATAAATTTAGCATAACCTTTTGAGTAGAATGATAAAATCTTGATATAGTAAAAAATTAAATGTCATGGAAACAGGATCACAGCGTAAATATTGCAATGTGTGGAAACAATAAAGTTATTGGCTATGTCTGTATTGATCAATATGTAATATTTCATTACTTTGTAACATTAACGTAACCTTTGCCTTCCAGCTTGCCGAAAGGAATTTTTAAAAATATTTAGCTTGGATATATGTATGTGAATAGAAATGAATATTTCACACTTGTATGCTAGGATTTTGATATTACGAATGTGAAAGCCTGCAGAAGAAATTGGTTTTAAATTCAAAAATTCTTAACATCCATGTTTGAGGGAATCAAATTCTGGAACAGAAGTTATTAGACTTTTTGCGTTGATAATCCAATTTTTTAAAAAAGTGTTTGCAAACAAATATTTTTCACAAAACTTAGTGTATACTAAGATTCTGATATTACGAATGCGAAAGCCTGCTGACGAAATTGGTTTTAAATTCAAAAATTCTTAACATCCACTTTAAATCAATTTCTGGAACAGAAGGTCTTTGGCTTTTTGCTTTGGTAATCCATTTTTTTTTTTTAAATATTTGCGAATCCATATTTTTCGCAGAACTTAGTGTATGCTACGATTTTCATATTATGAATGTGAAAGCCTGCTGACGAAATTGGTTTTAAATTCAAAAATTCTTACCATCCACTTTAAATCAATTTCTGGAACAGAAGTTCTTTGGCTTTTTGCTTTGGTAATCCAATTTTTTTTTAAAAATATTTGCGAATCCATATTTTTCACAGAACTTAGCGTATGCTACGATTTTGATATTGCGAATGTGAAAGCCTGCAGACAAAATCGGTTTTAAATTAAAAACTTCTTAAAATCCACTTTAAATCAATTTCTAAGCAGAAGTTATTTGCGTTGGTGATCCAATTTTTTTAAAGCTCTTGCAAGCCCATGTTTTACTCAAAACTTTGTCGAAATTTTTCACATGTAGATTTACCCTTTAACCGCTTAACTTAACAGCCCGAGAATACTCGTGCATCGAATTATCGAAATTTTAGTCTTATAAACTGAAATTGAATCATTTATTAGCTTTATAATTTGACACAAAAAATATGTAGGATCCATAAACATCTTAAGTATCCTATGCCTTCTTAGATTAATGAAAACGACAGCCCCTTTCCAAAACAGGAGAGGTCATCTTATTAGATAGCAAAGAAAACTATTCAGTTAAGTGGTTAACTTGTTTGTCCGTCCACAGTTTGCGTTTGAGAAGTTACTTTTTCCTTTGCGCATCATCTTCGGATAGTGAAAAAGTAAGATAGGGAACTTAGTTTTCGTCCTCAGGTTTTCCTCGCGTTTCATTTGAAGATAGACATCGTTTAATATCAAAATTTCGTTAGTTTCTTGATAGATTTAAATATTTAAATGCGAAATAAAACAAATTGATTAAAGAAAAAGTTGAAAGTCAGAAAAGTTGAATTAAGGAAAAAGCTGGGATGCTACAATACCGCAGTCCCTATACACGAGTCGCCCCTGAATGTGTATTTTGTAGATTGCTCCTTATAGCGTTAATGCCTTTAAATTGCGCAAAAACTTGAAGTTTTAAATTGTATTTTAGTAAGTAAATGGCTTATTTAAGATTTTCAATCAGAAATATTATCAAAATGGCGCTAATATTATTCACTTTTAAAGTAAATATTCCAAATGTATCTAAATATAGTCATTCAAAATGCCTCGTTCTCCAAGAAAGTGTATTTTTCCCTTTCTTCTTATTTCGCCACTAAGGGCTGAATACAGTCTAACATTATTTGGACTCCTCGAGACATTATCCAGACGACATTTACGAAATACTATAACATTCTCATTACAATGACTAATAAAAATAACAAGGACGTCTGCAATTTTACTGCGAACAAATGTTGGCGAAATGCTAGGTTAAGTTCGTTTCAACAGCGAAATCGGCAGACTGAAACATCAAAGGCATCATTTATGAGTTTACGCCTTATTTTCTCGACAAAATTTAGACATAATAGGAAAGAATTACACAATTTATACTTACATTGCATTTTAGAGGACTGACGGACTTTTGAAGAAACATGAGGATTATTTTGGGACGAACCTTATAAATTTGAACCATGGTCACGTGAAGAAAACGATACCCGAGCTGTCACAGTTCTTTCCAAATGTCCACACTCTGCCAGGGGAACGATCCGCCTGTTTATTAGAATTTTAACCCTTTGAACTCGGAAAAGTCATAGGGGCCGCGGTGGCCAAATGGCAAGATTTCGGCTGAGGGTTCCAGGTTCGAAACCAGATTCCACTGAAATATCACCGTGTATGTGTGACTGTTGCAAGTTAAATCATACGCAGTGTCAAACGTTCTCTCGATGGTGTGGCGCGAAAGTTGGAGAGAGGGTAACGAGTCAGGTGCCTCGTCATATGACCGCGGTTCAAAATTACGAGGTCAGTTCCAAAATAGCTTTCGTGTTGTTTCAAAACGGGACGTTAATGTAGCCAAACTAATTAGTCCGGTCAACGAAGGCCAAAAATCGCTGATTAGGGAAAAAAAATGGTGTAGTTTTGAAATTTGGCACAGTTGTTAGGGGTAGTGTCCTAACGACATACTAAAAGTCCCCGCAGGTGGGGGTGCGCGGGAAGTACAGGGGGGTTTAAAGGGGCGTTTTCAGTTTCTCTTAACTATCTAGAAAATCATAGGTTCCGGCGAAACACACTAGATTACAAAATTAAACTACATAAAATTTCCTCCAAAAATGTCCTACATTGCATTTGTAGCATCAATAGTTTAGAAGATACAGTGGGATTTAAAAGTGAATATTTCTAAAATTCCTTATTGTAATGGTAAAATCAATTAAAAGTGTTGAAGCATAAACCCTCATACCTATATAGTAATTGTAAAAGGGTAGTATTGTATATGTTGGAGCGGTGAGGGCTGAGTTTTTGCTATTATACGGCATTTGTAATAATCTTTATGGAACAAGAATGTGAAAACAATGCATTAATCAGAACGGCGAGTCAAGCTTGATATACGAGCGCGAAGAATTAACCCTTTAACTGTGGTATCCAAATGTCACTAGTGCGTTGAATAACCTTATTTTCCAAATAATAAGTCGTTCACAAACGTTATAATTCGATACAAAAATAGCGTGGAATCCCTAATGGCGCCGACGTGGCCTAGTGGTAAGCTTTCGGCTTCGGGGCAGGAAGGGGTTGAAATCCACAATTGGGAACACACTCTTATTAAAACGGCGCCAAGTCGCCAAAGCAAGATGGATGCTAATGGTAAACAAATGTGCATCGGTCACAGTTAAAAGTTAATCGTTTAATCTTTTTTTCGAACCCATCGCGTTTGTGGTTTGTCGTTGCACTATCTCCCGTTTTTAAATGTAGAATTTCAACAGAACTACTAGCTCATTGACTATAAGGAATCTGTTTCTTTTAATCATTCTAATGAAGCAGGAGAAATTGTGCTCGCGATGTCTTCGGCATCTGAAGCGGGCAACGGACAAATTTTTTTAACTTAAAAAAATATCAGCGGTTTTGCTTTCAGCAAAGCGGGATCCTAGTAGCTTCGCTAGCTTAGTAATCAAGTACTTACATCTTACTTAGCTTACATCTCAAGTGAATGTACAGAATCAGCTTCTTTTAATTACTCTAATGAAGCAGGAAATGTTCTTCAAAACAAGCAATAGTAAAAAATTAAGACTTACTCAGTTCTAATATTTGCACATGGGAGAAAACGCTCTTAATATACGAAAAATGAACAATGCTGCTCATTAAGGAAACCATCGCGCAAGTGAAGACAGCATTCCAAACGATGAATTCGAAAATATGACCAAGCAAATTCAGAAATTCCATGCAAACGATTTTTATTATAAGGCAAAGAAAAAATCTCTCAATTATGTGATCGGAAAAATATATAATCACTGAATAAACCCAAATTTTATTTGTTATTTTTTTACTAATTGAAATCACCCTAATTAAAACATATTTTATTATTTAATTAAATATTTAATAAATATTTTTACGTTTTATAAAAATCCGCGTAGTATGTAAACAACGCGAAACGCTTGCCGTGACGTAAGCAATCTAGCCGATGGGTTGCCAATGGAACTAATCCGCTTGATTCCTCAGGTAACCATTTTGGCGACGAAATCGCGCGTGTTGCAACTTCTAGATACCAACTCCGGAAGGTTCCAGGCTAAAACCGGATTCCACCGAAGAACAACCACGCTAGCGTGTCAGGTGCACGTTAAATCCGTCGTGGTCAAATGTCATCCCACTGGTGTGGCGTGGAAGTCCGGAGAGGGGGTGCCGGCTCGGGTGTTGCCCTCGTGATCTCACTACGATTCATAATGACGAGGTCTGTCTCAAAGTATACTTAGTTATGCTTCAAAACGAGATGAAAATATAACCAAAAACAAACTAGAATCCACAAACGTCTCTAGCGTCCCGTGAACTCTTAGTTGAATCAATGCAAGACCCTCCCAAAACAAAAGGTATCATCTAATTCCATGCCGAAACAGTAGAGAAAACTACACAGTTAAGAGGTTAACCCCTTAACCGTTGCGCCCGTCATATTGATGTACATCGAATTATCGCACTTTTAGGCTTATAAACTAAAATTTAATCATTAGCTTTTCAATTTGACACAAAAATTACGTAGAATCCATCAGCATCTCAAGTATTCTATGCCTTCTTAGAAGAATGAAAACGACAGCCCCTTTCCAAAACAGGAGGGGCCATCTTATTAGATAGCAAAGAAAATGCGACTCTTAAGGGGTTAAACAGAAGGAAACTATTATGCTGATCGCTAAACCTTCGAATCAGCAGGAAATTTCAAAAGCAGCATTATGGATATTTAGAAATAAGGGACCCGAAATTAAGGTTACTTGTCCTATTATAATACAACTCACTTAA
>BGPR01000737.1:242694-257910 GCA_013235015.1 Araneus ventricosus
AGCCAATGAAAAGCGACCTCGTTCCCTACTACGTAGGATCCATAAATATGCGTGCGAATATTGCGCCTGGCGAGTTCGTGCGCAATATATATAAGTGTTGCTTACAAAGAGAGTTTTGAATTCGTTTCACTCACAAAACGTTTCATACTGTAATTAGATACAAAAAAAATCGTTAACGGAAACAACCTCCTCCGGTTCGATTAACCAGGGTTGCACTGTATATAAAAATGCTGCTAACTTTAACCCCTTCGCTTACAATGACGAGTCTGACTCGCGCATCGAATTACAGAATTTTCGCTATTTAGGTCAACGTAACAAATAATTTTAAATACAAAAATCACCTGGGCACGCTTAAATATCTCAAGTATCCTTCACCATCTTAAATAAATTAAAATAATAATAAATATCCCAACTGGGTGGTGGCATCTTATTAGGAGGTTAAATAAAATCGTATATCAATGGGTTAATTCAAAATGTCTTGGTTTAAATCATTCAGGCCTTTTCATATGGCTTTCAGACCGAATGAAACAATTTATTAATCAGTTTGAAGTTTTTTTAAACTATCAATTCCCCAGATTTTTTCCAGTAATTTCGACTATTTTTTTTTAAATTTAATTTCAATTATAGTCACGACAGCATGTATGCAAGTACAGTAAAGAACCGTTTATACGTCTTTCTAGGGACTGAGATAAAACGACGTATAAATGAAAAGACGTATTATCGAAATTTTACTAAACAACTGTGATTATTGCAAATTTAATGCTATTTACACATTCACTGGCACCGACGCACAGGCGCGTCCAGAACTAATTATCGAATTAGATGACCCCCTTCTCTACTGTGCTTAAAATATGGCAGAGAAGGAGTCATCCAACTAGATAGATGGTTCGAATCTCAGGCTTGAAAAGTGGTATCGAATGTGTCGATGCATATTCATTTAAAAGTATTAATTTTAACACCTTAAGTCTCGCACCTGTCATGTTGACGTGCATCGAATTATCCCATTTTTAAACTAAAATTTAATCATCAATTAACTTTATAATTTGATACAAAAATTACGTAGAATCCGTAAGCATCTCAAGTATTCCTAAGCCTTCTTAGATGAATGGAAACGACAGCCCCTTTCCAAAACAGGAGGGGTCATCTTAGTAAATAGCAAAAAAATGCGATCCTTAAGGTATTAAAGATAGTGCATTTACTTTATCATGGCATACGAAACTTCCAGCCATAAACTTCAAGATCAAGGGTTTAAGAATGTAGGCAATAACCAACTTTCACGCAAAAAGATTAAATTAATAATCAAACATATTCACGAATATGAATTCTGTTTAAACCATATTCATAGTGTCATCAACTAACAGACCCAACAGCTAATTGTTTTAGTGTGTTTTAAATAAGACTGATACAGTGAAACATCTTGAACAGATAGAACTGTTTTTATGTTATATGTTTTTTGTTTTGATAGTTTTTAACTTTATTATTATTATTATCATTTTTATTGATAATTCTCATTTTTAATTCTGTACATTTCTGGAAATTGTAAATAGTTTTGTAAATTTTGTTTATCAATAAACTGGTTCGGGCGTTTGGTTGTGGGGGGAGTCGGCTCTGGTGTCCGTGCTTTATCCATCCTGTGCCCATTTAAAACCGATGAGGTGACTCTAGTAGTCATAGGTATCGGTGGTTCAAGGTGACGTTAGGTCAGATGACGAGGGCGACGCCCGAGCTGGCACCCATCTCCAAACTTCCGCACCACACCAACGGGAGGACGTTTGGTCCCCTACGTATCATTTAACGTGCAACAGGCCCAATGCACAGCGGATCCTAAGTGGAAGCGGGTTTTGGGCTTGGAACCCTCCGGCCCCAAGCCCGAGACCTTACCACTAGGCCACCGCGGCCCCAAAAAATGATTTTTATATCGTCGTAACACACGTGCAGTAATAAAAACTATGAAAAGTATTGTTGCAAAATATACTTAACCCTTAAAAGCTCGATTTTTTTCAAAATTGATTTTAAAATATGTTTTACTTCCACTTCTTGAATAAAACACGGGGGAACACTTTCAAAAATTCTATTTTGTTTTAAGTATGGTTTATGGCTAAAAAACATTTTTTTGCCAACTCACAACACTGGGCTTTATTTCACAAAAAAATTTCCTTGATAAAATTTTATAATGTCAAACACAGATGAATTTTAATAAATAATAATAAGAATAAGGAATTTCCTTCAACATTGTAGAATAAATTATGGTATTCTCAAGCATACAAACAAAGCTAAGAAGATGCAGCCTCAAGTGAAAAACATCAATTTATTTTTATTTCTTATCAGCACTCAGGCTCCCCATCTATATGTTGTAAATTGATTTAATAAAATATTCAGTATGTATCCTATCGGCAACAACAGGCATTAGAAACTTCAGTCTCATTCTCAAGATTTTAGAAGACAAAATTGGGTAAGTTGTTTAAAGGCAACACTGGGCTTTTAACACTTTCACTGCCACCGACGCGTTGGCGCGTCCGAATGGAGCCACCTAATTAGATGACACTCTTCTCTATTATCTCTTTACTACAGCAGAGAAGGGGATCATCTATTTAGATAGATTGTTCGAATCTGAGACGTGAGTTATGGCAGCGAATGTGTTAAGGGTTAAAAATGATATAAACATTTCAATTGACTTTTAATTAAACATCTAATTAAAATTTCGGAAAACCCTTTCTTAAGGAGCACATACTATCCAAGAAGTAACTAAGTGCCAAATTTGGTATTTGTGTGTGCAACAGTTTGCCCTGCGAAGCGTTTTGTACGATTTTTGATTTATGCGCGTCGCGTCACGCATGACACAATTTACAAATGGTAACCAGCCTATAAACATCACGTTAAAAAGATACAAGGAAAGTGGGGTAAAACCGGGTATCTAAGGTTGAAAGGCTTGTTAGAGCTAAAATATTCGACATAGAGCTTGACAAATTTTATTAAAATATTCATTGTTTATCGGAGTATAATATCTTTCCAGAAAAGTCATGGTTTCATTACTTTGTTTGCCAATGATTTTTTCATAAAAAAAAGTCTAACTACCCGAGTGGGGTAAAACCGGGTACACATGTTAACGTTATGGGAAATTAGGAAAACTATATTTTCAGCGGAAAAGTAACAGACATTTTTATTTTATACGGCAATTTTAAGAATATTAGTTACAAAATTCACATGCAAAGCAGTTGTCTTCTTCCTGCACGTCATTGCTACCTTCGTGGGCACAGCTAAGACAGTTTCTACACTGGATTAACTCTTCTTTATTTAAATTAGAAAATACATCATCAAAACCTAAACAATCAGCGTCTTATGTATTTTTATCGTTTTCAGCGGAGGAGTCATTAGTACTGACTGCTCCGGTCTTACGTCACTTCGAGTAGCCGGTTTTACCCCGAGTTCAAAGGTTATGAAAAACGGGATAGAACAGCTCAATTATTGGAATAAATCTTTATTCTTTCATAGGGTATGAATCCTTAGTAAACGAATAAGCTGGACTAAATATAGTTTTCAGAACTATAATGATTTTTAAGTAAGGACAGTTTAAAATCAAATAAATGAACGTTAGAGAGTTGACGTCTTAACACAATTAAACCTTCTGAAATTCAGTGCATTCAACAGCTACAACACGCCACTATGACTGTTCCTTTTTCTTGACTAGTAGTGTAAGAAAAATAATAGCGCCAGAATAAAGGGTACCCGGTTTTATTCCACTCTCCCCTATATATTGTCACGAAGATACAAAGAATCACAGAATATTTTTTAACAATAAAGAACATTTATTAGTTCAAAGCAACTCCTATCACAGGAGAAAATAGAACATACACACTCGCAGAATATTTCCAGAATGTCTAGAATTTTAAAAAAAAGTCTAGAACTGCCTAGAACATAAATAAACAAAAAATTATATTTAGAATTAAAATACCAGTCCTTGGATAAAAAACAAGAAATGACATTTAGAATTAAAATACCAGTCCTTGGATAAAGAACAAGAAATGAAAATTAGAATTAAAATACCAGTCCTTGGATAAAACTACCATGGCCGGAACTCGAACCACGGACAAATGGATTTACAGTTACCGATTCTCATCTTACTAGGAATTTACACGAGAAGCACTATATATGCAAAGATTGTTCTAACATGAGCTTTGTCATTCACACAGTGGCGGCTCGTCAGCTCAGAAACAAGAAATGCTGCAAAAGTTGTATACGACTAAGTTGTAGGAAATTTTGTGCTTATTATTTTGGTATGGAATGATGATATACTAAAAATTGATAGTTTTAGAGTTATAAGCAAAACAAGTGGGCAAAATTTTTTTCATGTTTTTTGTCTATGATTAAATTTCAACAAAAATTATTGGTGGCAAACCTCAGATTCGTAATCAGCACCCGAAAAAACATAAAGAAGCAAAAAAATTACAACTCCTCCAGAACTGGATTTAAAAAAACTACTTAACTATTGAGAAAAAGCGAAAAAGAGCCAAATGAGGAACTCGCGCCAAATGAGAGCTGAAAAAATGCAGTTCAAATGAATGCAATTTCAAGTGGAGAAAGGGTTGCTTTTCTTCCGCTTCGCGTTGTTCATTGTGTTAATTTCATATCCTGAGGAGATGCAAAATTTTCTGACGCTCTGGTCTGTCTCTCTCTTAATTCTTGATTGATTTTCCGTCTTCTTTTTACATGTTTTATTACTTTTTTGTCATTTTCGTTGATTACGGAATTCTCAAAGTGGAAAAGTAAGCCAATTATAATTTTAAAAAATACAATCTTTTAAAATAATTTCAGGGGGGACTGCAGCTCTTATGGACGAGCCGCCACTGCATTCATATTCAGTGAAAAGATTGCAAACATCTTTAGTTACTGTATTCATTTACCTGAGAAAGGTTTTTGAGACATCCTGTTGTCATACACACGAACAAGCAAACAAACATAATTCCTAAAAAAAAGCTTTTTCTCGACTGCAGGGAAATTTAAAAAGTGAAAATTCAACAAAACCTAGAATTTGAATCTTTTTGAGTATGGCGATTATTTTTGTATGCAAACAAACAATGATTTTAAAAAATTTTTATAAAATTATTATTTAAAAAAGAAAGCAAAAGTAAAACTGGAACAAGAAAAAAAATTTTTTAATATTATACAAAAAACTAAAAAATTAAAATGAATAAAAGAATTTAATTGTAAAAAGAAATGAAATTAGAAAAATAAGAAAAATTACGACAATGTTTACGATGCGCGCCATTGCAGCAGCATAACAAAAAACAGAGAACAATAGACAGATATACCAATAAAGCCAAAATTTAAAAAAAGAAAGTAATACAAGGGGGATTACAGCCTTTGTTGCTTCAAATCCCATAACCCCTCTAATTCAAGAAAGTAATACAAGCAATCCTATAGTAATTTGAAGTAAACGAAAAGCAGACAACAAAAACAAGGAATTCATTCTAGTTCACTTTTTCATACTATTTCACTTTTTCTAGTTCAATTATTTTTGTATGCATATCGCGTATAAGAATAAGGAAAAATAAATTAAACAGGTACTTGTTTGTTAAAGCGGCCACCGAGCTTAATTGGCGACCTTCGAATTTCGCCAAGCTCGTAAGTTCAGTGTTCTACAGTTCTGATCATTTCCGAACGGATTTGTTTAGGACTGCCGTGATTCTGTACGCTTCTGTTGACTTTTTGACGAAGGAACGTTTTGAGGTGAGAGCTCATTTTGGGAATTTTAGAAAACGTAGATCCCTAACCTTCAATGAACAAGCGTAGCTACTAGGTTCCCGCTTTGATGAAAGCGAAGCCGCTGATGTTTTCAATGTTTAAAAAATTTGCCCGGTACCCACTTCGGATATCGCAGGCATCGCATGCACAACTTTTCAGATGCTTTAGGTATCGCGTGCGCAAGAGACCAATAAAAGGTTCATTGCGCACCCAAAACAAATGTTCTCACCGCTATGCCGAGCCGTCTTTCTCTTAGCGGCAAGATTTTATCACCATTTTGGCGATTTATCTCGGTTGCTTGGCGATTCAATCTCGGTGGCCGCTATAACGAACAATATCCGCCTATTTACTAGTAACACGTGTTTAAAATAAAATTTAGTGTGAAGACACAAGTGATTTTTTGTCAATGAGATTCTGAGACTCTTCTGCATCACTATGATGCATCAGACGTTCCGCAGTAGAAAAATCATTTAAAATGTCTGACGTATTTCATTCAAACAAATATGTACGGACAATTATACTACTGTAAAGCAGGAGGCAGCTTCAACCGTGGAATACGAAAAAGTCTCACGGTGCCGTAACAGATGAATGCGAATCAGGGATTTTTTTACTTTTTTGAAAAAAAAATTCACGAATAATGATGGCACTGTGATTAAGCGAATTATCGTGGTGCAAAACCCATTAGTTATCTTGTCATAATTCAGGTCGTTTTCGATATAGGAATTTATTCAAAAGTCTCTGCAATTGTCAAACGACGGTAACCAAGCACCAATTCTCTGATCTGATTGATATGTCGATGACTAGACGAAATGGATGGCCTACCAAAGCGTGATTTACCTGCAACTGATTCTCTAGCTCTTTAAACATTTTATTCTACTCAAATACTCTTGATACTCTGTTTCGATAAATAATTTTTTAAAGTCTTTTTGAAACATTTGAACTATTTTTGTTTCAGAAATTGCATTTCGGAAACAAAAATTTAATGTATGTTCTTTGCTCAATGACACTTGCAATTTTGAAAATTAGTAAAGTTGAAATTTTTATCTCATTAAAAATATTTATTTTCAGACGATAATATGAAATTAAATGCTGAGTATTGCCAGATGTTTATATAATTCGTAAAAATATTTTATAAAAATTTACAATGTTTTTTAACATATATGTATTTTAAGTGAAGCATTCCCAATACTTTTTTATCACAGTAGTAAATGATGCGACTTTTGTTAAGAGACATCGCTTACGCTGCCATCTATTGGTGGTTCTGTTACTTTAAAAATTCAATACTTCTTTGTTTAGAAAATAGATGGCAGCACGAAAGGAGGAACAAGCTTTGATAATGAAAGGAAAAGTAGCATCTTAACCCGGAAGAGGCAGTATCTGCCAGTCTTCTCAGTATGGCGCTTTGTAGAATATTATCTTTTAAGTTAAAAACACGTTGAGAAGAGATCCATAAACAGACTGGCAAAAGGGAATAATTTCTTATAAAAGCTCGTGAAAATAAAGTGCAATTCAGAATATCTATTATATAATTATTGCGATTCCGAAAAAAAATAGAAGGGCGGATAGACACGATTTAACCTTTTGTCCTGATCTGCATTTGGACGATTTTTCGAATTATAAATATTTCTTCTAAAGCTTTTAATGAAATAATCTATTCTATGGTGAATAAACTGAAAAATGAATCATATAAGAATAGTTCACAGTTAATTATGTTCCTATCAATCTGAGAAACATAAAAATTTCTTCAAAACATCAGAGTAAAACAAATTATCATGGAAACAAACATCATTGCCTATATATTTTAAGAAACGACTGGAAAAATGGCAAATGAAGTTTTTTAAATGTTAATTATTTTCAACAAACAGTTATTTACGTTTTCCGAAAATAACGGAAACACTGATCATTAGCTTAATAAATTTGTGAAATATTTTCGCTATATTACATTGAATAATATTCGGTGCGATTCATAATATACAATATATTCAAATGCATTTAAAAGTATTAATTTTAATGTTTTTAATACTAAACGTACCATGTCAAATGACCGTTTGTAAACTTTTGATTAGAAAATTCGCATAAAATGTTATCTCTTTTTCACACTTGACTTCATGACTTTTTCTATTAAATATATGCAATTAATTTTTCATTATTTATTTTTATTCATTAATTCTGATCAACACATATAGCCTACCGTTATTTACCATGACAAGTCATTTGACCGGGAGAAAAATTTATTGTCTTATAAGGTAATCGAATCAGAAAATATGATGTTCGTGCACATTCCTCGCATATCTCTGTCTATGAAAACGATAATTCAAATTCGAACATTTAGTCCGCGTATCGTAGCATGATAATGTGTTAGGCTTGATTCGTCTGTCTTCGTCAACATCGGCAAAAGCACGCGTAACGATTTTTGTTTGTCTGTGAAGACGATAACTTTATAGAAAAGGATAAAATTAATTTGTGTTGAATTATTACCTACAGTTACTTTGTTGAATATTTCCTTACTAAAATCAATATTGCTCCATTCTGTCAGGAGAAATAAAGTCCTTATCTAAAAACAGGTTATTTGACCGGTTGCGGTACAAATTACTACAATATAATAGCTCGGATCTGTCTCTCACTGATCCGGTAATGCTCTGACGTCACCAACAATAAAATTCGCGCCATAGCACTGCGAGACGTTAAACAGCATTATTTCATTATTAGAGCACCTAAATTTCAGCAATTTTAAATTTTAAAAAGTAATTGTCGTTCTAATTTCAAATTTAATAGCTCTAAAATAGTTAAATAAAATTTGCTATCGATTGATATAAAATTTATCTCGCTATGATCAACAGTTCCCGAGAAATTTTAAATTATATTAATCATATATTTCAAATTAATTTCCGTTTTTTAATAGAAAGTAGTATATTACGTCAGTGGTATATCATGAGCGTCATACAGTTTGGACGCCACGATGCATTGTATTATTTATTGTAATTTGATAATATTTTTGGCAACGTATGACAAGCAGAGAAACGCTTTTTTTATTATTAGAATTTCGAAAAAGAAGTCCTTTAAAATTTTAACTTTTGACTTACGTTTGACAAGCTGAGAATTTCAAGGTTATTGAATTATGATAAAATTGTTAAACAACGAAATATACTTCACACGGAATGTTGTTTACCAAGAGGTTTTTTGAATAAAGAAATATGTAAATAAAAAAATATTTCCTGTCATAAAACATGTGTTTATTTCATTTGTTTTCAATCAATGTCAAAGATTTCTCTCGCATATATATCTATTTAAACACGTCAAATTTGACGGGAAATCTCTCGAATGAAGAGGCAATTTGCACCCGTCATGGTATGACGAGTGATTTTCTAGTAGATATATATTAAGTTTCGGTACGTTCAGTGTTAAAAAAAGTCATTTATTATCAACAAACTTCATCTTCGATTGTCGAAAACGAGCAAAATGTCTGTCATCAGTACATAACCGCTATTATATTAAAAACTATCCGCCTTCGGCGACCAGCTTGTTCGTCGGGAATATAATTACAATTCAGTCTTGCATCATTTTATGTTTATGGTTCTCTTAACAATGTAATTTTAAACTTCAGATTGTGGTAGATATTTAACCAATGTTCTATTAATGACCTTGTACCTGTTCCGTTCATTGTCTGTATAAATATCCCTAATGGAGTCAAATGACTGAGCATATCCTGAAACCCCTAATTCAACGTTGTCAGCACTATCTTCACTTTCTTATTACTCTTGTAAAATATACATTTAATTTCAACATTAAAATGACGCAGCACATTTTATGGCCAGCGACGTGTTAGCTGGATTAAAACATGTTTAAAAAAGAATAAAAACACACCAACCATAACCTTTCAGCTTATTTTTCTTAAAGTAAGCAAAGCAATATCTCAGAGTGTTTTATATTTTATTTCACAAAAATCTTGATGCAATAAAATATGAAAGCAAAATGTATTAGGATCCTATCTCAGATTATAACAATGAAAGAGAAATATGCAATTAAATATTTGTTTAAACGATGAAAATGGTTTGAGTTGCGTTGCAACAATGAAAAGTATTATTGTAAATTATGCCAAAAATATTTTTTAAAATTTATTAAAATTCGGAAAACCATTGTACGGAAATTTAATTGATATCATTGAAAAGGCAATTTTGGGCACTTTCAGATGGTGTACAGCTGAGTTTTGTGCTGTAATATTTCCGGACGTTATTAAGGGAAAACGCCGAAATGTCACCTAATTTTGAATAAATTAAAATTTCAGAAAAGGGCTCCAAGGTGCATATTCCCACCCTTCAAAGTATGTTTAAGACAAATCTCTAGCTCTAGCGGTCTTCCCTGTAGAGGACCAATACCCAGACCACACGGACACACACATTGTCCTTTATTATTAGTAGAGATACAGCATGATGTGAGATCTCTAACGAAGTGGTGGCCTTTAAAGTCATTCGAAAGAAAGTTGACTCAGAGAATTATTCGGTTATTGATACATCATCTCCTTCTCTCTCATGGAAACTATTTAGTCCTATTCTTTAGTGTCTCCAGGTTAAGAAGTATATGCGAATACTAGATAGAACTTGGTTACAGCTGAACTCGTAAATTTAATCAAGTTATGACCGAAATAGGTGCTTGAATATAAAGATTTCCAAAAGCAAAGACTTTAATATTTTGATTTTTGTGATTCTGCATCAGATTAAATAAGTTAGAAACATTATTTATGAAATTAGATGATACAACTACTTAATTTTGAAAAGAATTTGCAAAGGGCCTCATTTCGCAACTTCGATGAGGTAAATTAAAACATAAAATTAAATGAATAGCGGACTTTCAAAAGAATCTGTCATCATACGTTGTTATCAAAGACATATACAGGTTGACAACTATTGAGCTATATGAAAAAAACCTTGATAAATTTTGAACAGTTGGCGGTTGAATGCAGGGCATGTTAGGATTTTTTGAGCATGCGCACTCTTATTGTTGTTCATTTTTCGTTGAAAATGTCGAAATACAGCGTTTCTGAGCGTATATCGATCGTCAAGGCCTACTATTCGAGCAATAACAGCCTGATTGCGGCTCAAATAAAATTTGCGACCGAGTACAAGCTGAAGACAACCGGTCCAAGTGTTATAACAATCAAAAATGTGATTGAAAAGTTGGAGAGAACTGGGAGTGTCGATGTCTCGACACTTCAGCGATTTTTGCAGAATTTTGCTCTTCGTCTGCGCCGTCATAGCCATTGATGGCAAGCATATAGAACATGTCATAAACTAAATCCGAATATTTGTAGTGGATTTTAAATTTTGAATAAAATTTTTGAACTCAGTAGTTTCTGAAAATTTTATTTTTTATTTCATATAGCTCAATAATTGTCGCGCTGTATATATATTTGAATCTGCATCAACGATCTGTTTCCCAAAACAGTATCGTATTTCAACATTATAAATAAACAAGGTTTCCGCTCTAATCGCGGTACAGTAGTTAATTTCTAACCAATTAGAGATAGGCATATACTTCCAATCGGTAAAATGCTTTAAATGAAGTAAAGGATTATATTTTATACTATTTGAGTCAATAAACGTACTTCTAAAAAAAATACGAAGTCTAAATTTTTATAAAGTTCTCCGGTCCTATAAGTCATATTTAGTAAAATATTTGTGACACACTAACATTTTAAACTAGAAAAGTCCACTCTTCTACGGCTAAAGCAGACCGAGTTATGAACATTTGAATATCACTACTTTAGACAAATTCAACGGTCGCTTCGAGGAAGAGCCGCCAATCAACGGATGATTCAAGGCAGGAGCTTTTTTAATTTGATGTTGATGAAAACAAAGCACAGAAGTGGATCATTAGTCAGTTACATTATATTATAAAGAATATAATTCCTATGAACTACGCTGAAAAAATTCGACGGGAGACTGTCTCAGCGAAACGGCCGCTGGGATTGAGGGGCGTAAACTTACTTACCTTACTGAACTGCGACTGTATGTGACTAAAGTAGCTCTATTTAACTAAAGTAGCTCTATGTGACTAAAGTAATTCTTTGTGTCTGAGATTATGTGACTGTAGCAGCTCTTTGTAACTCTCAACTTATGCGACTCATTCGAGATTTGGGTTGGGTGTTTTTCGCGAAAAAAATTCTTGTTTTCAAATGCAATATATTTATTCATGTTATTAATATTGGATACAATTTCTGTTAGTAACAATCTTATGTAAAATCGGACGATGGTACGAAAAATAGCAAACGTAATTCAACAATTCTGGAGTAATATTTCGCGTGAACGTAAGATCGATGAATTAATTGCCTAATGTACTTGGATAGTTTGTAGGAACCATATTGAGATTAAAATGATGTTTAAGAAAATCAAATGCCTTCTCGTTTCTCCTCGCGTCTATATTGAAATCTCCCTTCATAAAGGTCGGTACGTCTTTATCTATATCGAACTCTTGGTCGATAAGCAAACTTGATTCCGAATATTTCACTGCATGCGCGCATCGGTCGCTGTGACGTCATCAAAATTCTTCGTCGTGTTCACCAACTTTGCATCTCGACTGTGACTAAACCGTAATTCCAAAATGTAAAATTCTTTTTGCAATCTTCAGTGTCTACCTTTCTCCGTTAAATGAAACTAAAACCAACTCTCTATGTTATTTGGTTGAGGAGATACAAGCGTTTAACTTTACCACGAAATTCGACGTAATTTTTTCCTTTCCCGACACCCTATCAGATCACTATGGAGGGACGTAAATTTACGTCAAAATTAAGGAAGAATATTTCATAAACGTTCTGTACGATCAACAGTAGTTGGTGGTGACGGATTAAAACTAAGGTCATCACCACTAGTTTCAACTTCTTTTTCATCATATAGTAATTCTGAATTGAAATGAAAGAACCTGTTCGTAGGTTTGGCACATTTTTGAGTCACAGTAATGAAATATACGAAAAAGTTGTCCAAAATTGTTACATAATAAAATTATATAATTATTTGTATTAAGAACTTTAGGATATGTTGCGTAGACGTAAATATTAAGAAATTCTCAATTAATGAAGAGATTCATGGACAATTAAACAGTTATTACACAATTAAACAGTTATCTATCAGTAGAAAATGAATAAATAGCATCAGCTGACTTCCGCGCGCATGTAGTATTGACTTCATTCAAGGTTCAGCTTATCAACCAGGAGACCTATTTAAATTTATCTTTGATTCTTTTTTTAATCTTTCAACATTGTTTTTTCATCTTGCCCCTCCACGGCGTTTGCCATTTGCATAACGTAAGTCTATATGGAAAATAAAATAAGCGCTAAGAGAATTTACTTAATTCAATTTCGGCAATCTAGCGTGGACAGTCCTTACTGCAGATGGTTTTCAATTACTGCTTTAGACAAAACTTTAAGCTATTATTAAACTGCTTGCTTGTTGTTGAATACAAATAACATCTTTGGTTCGTTGGGTATTTGTAATATTGTTTGCTGTTATGACTAATTAACAATTTTGTCAAAGTTTTCATGTCTGCCGGATAAGGTCAGTTTTCTAGTTTGTGACATGTACAGCTTCTTATTCTTTAATTTATGTCAATTCCTGAACGAACTAGAGTCGTACTGGTCTACAATATCGAGAAGACGGTCTTTGATAATCCACAATACAGCATGCTGTTGTTCATCTCGATTCCGCAAAAAATTAACTTACTGGAACAAGAGTTATTCAAATTGTTTCAACAAACTGTCAAAATCTCATTTATGGATTAAAAAATATTGTTAATATCGTCCTCGAAGGATAAATATTAACTTAAAGAGTTAATCAAATGATTTACAATTTGATTAAGCAAGTCTTGTAAAACCACTTGTGCTGAAGCTTTCAGTTGCAGAAATATTTTCCGCACAACTCATCTTTTTAGCTTCTATTCTGACTTCAAAATTAGAGCACAAAGTGGAACTTTCTTCAAGAGCTCTATTTCATATATTGCATTGATTTTTTAAAATTTGTGATGAATAAGTAGTGGTAAGGCCTTGTCTTCCGATATTGTATCTATTTTTGACTCTCAAATAGCGAGACTTTTGGCATGTCAGTGTGTCCCTTTATTCTCCGTTTCATTTGAGCGGCTTGCATTAGGCTCTTTCTGCATCTGTTTTCTTTCGCTTGCTCTCTCTATTTTTCAGTTTCCCTTCCTATAATTCGTTCATTGCTGTCTTCAAAAGCTTTTAAAGGCCTATTATAAGGACGTATATTTAAAAAAAACGTTTTTTCAACTTAATTGGTAATCAGAAATTAGCTTCGATAATTTTCTTTTTTTCGGAGTCTAGTAGTTCGCTATAAGCATATAAAACCACGCAAAATTTAGAAAGAAAATGTTTGTTCTAGCCAATTTTGTTCTTAGAAGAATTATTTTTATAAAATTTATCAATTCTCGTCGAATAATTGATCGTGATTCAACCGAAGTTATCCCTAAAAGAACATGCATAGAAAAATTTGTATAGTTACTAATGCAATAAAACAACAAAAAAATTAAAATTATCAAAAAGTAGCAAGAAAAATTTGTTTTAAATAGAGAACTACTAATATAAGCTTTATTTAAAATTATTTATAATGTCAGAATTTCTTGGAATCCTACACTTTTTCCTCCTATGATTCTATAAGAACACAAAAAATTCTTTTGCATTTAAAAAACGAGATTTTATTTTAATAAAACTGTTTGTTTCCTACTAATAGGGGTTTAAAAGTTCGCTCGTATCTTATTGACTGCGTTCCATATCGAAAACAAGCCACTAGATAAAATCGAACAAAAATAAAATATAGAAAACTTTGAAACGAATGTAGAAACACTTTCAGCTTTGAAAAGAATTCAGAAATTTACCGAAGTGCCACGGTAGCTTGCATGTCATTAACATGTCGAAAAGTACACAAAAAGCAGCGCAATACGTTAGACTATCAATATAATTAAGTTTTACGGCTTTACCAATAAGTTTTTAAAAACCCTTTATCGGCCAGCCTTTTCGCATATTTTACCACTGTGCTTCGTTGGGTATATTGGATGCTATTCTGCTTTTATAGTAACAAGCAAGAAAAGTGTTGCGATATCTTTAAAATCAAAACAGAATTTTCCAAACATCGATATTAAACTATACTTACGGTAAGTTTCGATTACAATTTATAAATCTTCTTCCACTGTCCAGCGAGAAAGAAAAACTATTTTATCCTCTTACCTTTAGATCCAGCCGAGTCCAAATGACAGATTACCGCTGATTAATTCATACCCTCTGGAATTGCTATCGTTTTCAACTACTTCTCCACGAATCGTGAACTTGATTTTTCGTAGGCACAACTGTCCTCAGATATAGATGTCTCTATATCGGGTCTATTCTGGCACCCCCGGTTGGGTTGGGAGACGTCACTATTTCCGCACGCGCAGGACACCGGGGTGAACGGGGGCGGGCCCCCCCCCCCCCCGCGG
>BGPR01000737.1:257935-275116 GCA_013235015.1 Araneus ventricosus
AAAGTCTAGAATTTTAAAAAAAGTTCAGAACTGCCTAGAACATAAATAAACAAAAAAAATTATATTTAGAATTAAAAATACCAGTCCTTTGGATAAAAACAAGAAATGACATTTAGAATTAAAATACCAGTCCTTGGATAAAAAAACAAGAAATGACATTTAGAATTAAAAATACCAGTCCTTGGATAAAGAACAAGAAATGAAAATTGAATTAAAATACCAGTCCTTGATAAAACTACCATGGCCGGAACTCGAACCACGACAAATGGATTTACAGTTACCGATTCTCGCATTTTCTAGAATTTACACGAGAAGCACTTATATATGCAAAGATTGTTCTAACATGAGCTTTGTATTATCCACACAGTGGCGGCTCGTCAGCTCAGAAAAAAAACAAGAAATGCTGCAAAGTTGTGATACGACTGTTGTAGGAATTTTGTGCTTATTATTATTTTGGTATGGAATGATGATATACTAAAATTGATAGTTTTAGAGTTTAAGCAAAACAAGTGGCAAAATTTTTTTTCATGTTTTTTGTCTATGATTAAATTTCAACAAAATTATTGGTGGCAAACCTCAGATTCGCTGTAATCACACCCGAAAACATAAAGAAGCAAAAAATTACTATCCCTCCAGAACTGGATTTAAAAACTACTTAACATTGAAAAAAGGAAAAAGAGCCAAATGAGGAACTCGGCATATGATGAGCTAGAAAATGCAGTTCAAATAGATGGCCGTTCAATGGAGAAAGGGTTGCTTTTCTTCCGCTTCCGCGTTGGTCATTGTGTTAATTTCATATCCCTGAGGAATGCAAAATTTTCTGACTCTGACAGATCTGTCTCTTAATTCTTGAGTTGATTTTTTCGTTCTTTTTACATGTTTTATTACTTTTTTTGTCATTTTCGTTGATTGCGAATTCTCAAAGTGGAAAAGTATTTCAATATTATAATTTTAAAGAATGCACAATCTTTTAAAAGAATAATTTCCAGGGAAGGACTGCAGCTCTTATGGACGGAAGCCGCCACTGCATTCATATTCAGTAAGAAAAGATTGCAAAACATCTTTAGTTACTGTATTCATTTACCTGAGGAAAGGTTTTTGGACATCCATTGTCATACACACGAACAAGACTAAACAAAAAACATCAATTCCCTAAAGCTTTCTCTCGATCGAGGAAATTTAAAAGTGAAAATTCAAAAACCTAAATTTGAATCTTTGTATGCAAGATTATTGTATGTAAACAATAAACAATGATTTTAAAAATTTTTATAAATTATTATTTAAAAAAAGAAAAGCAAAAGTAAAACTGAACATAAGAAAAAATTTTTAATATTATACAAAAAACTAAAAATAATAAAATGAATAAAAGAATTTAATTGTAAAAAGATGAAATTAGAAAATAAGAAAAATTATCGACAATTTTATGATGCGCGCCATTGCAGCAGCATAACAAAAAACAGAGAACAATAGACAATATACCAATAAAGCCAAGAATTTAAAAAGAAAGAATGACAATGGGATTAGAGCCTTTGTGTGCTTCAAATCCCCCCATACCCTCTAATTCAGAAAGTAATCAAGCAAATCCTATAGTAATTTGGAAGTAAAACGAAAAGAAGCAAAAAAAACAAGGAATTCATTCTAGTTCACTTTTCATACTCATTTCACTTTTTCTAGTTCAATTATTTTTGTATGCATATCGGCGTATAAGATAAGGAAAATAAATTAAACAGGTACTTGTTTGTTAATACAATGCGGCAAATGTTTGGTGACCTTCAATTTCCGCCAAGACTCGTAAGTTCAGTGTCTCTACAGTTCTGATTGCTTCGGAGACGGATTTGATTTAGGTTCTGCCGTGATTCGTAATGCTTCTGTTGACTTTTTGACGAAAGACGTTTTGGGTGAGCTCATTTGGGAATTTTAGAAACGATAGATCCCTAACCTTCAATGAACAAGCGTAAGTGTACTAGGTTCTGCCTTTGATAAAGCTGAGCCGCTGAGTCTTTCAATGTTTAAAATTTGCTGAGTACCCACTTCCGGATATCGCAGGCATCGCAGCAATAAGCTACTTCAGATGCTTTAGATCGCGTGACGCAAGAACAATAAAAGGTTCATTGCGCACCACAAACATGTTCTCACCGCTTGCCGAGCCGTCTTTCTCTTAGCGGCAAGATTTTATCACCATTTTGGCGTTTATCTCGGTTGCTTGATTCAATCTCGGTGGCCGCTATAAGCGGAACAATATCGCACTATTTACCTGTAACACGTGTTTAAAATGAAATTGGTAGTGTGAAGACACAAGTGATTTTTGTCAATGAGATTCTACAGGACTCTTGACATCACTATGATCCATCAGACGTCCCAGTAGAAAAATATTTAAAATGTCTGACGTATTTCATTCAAGCAACATGTACGGACACATTATACTACTGTAAAGCAGCGAGGAGGCGAAGCTTCAACCGTGGAATACGAAAAGATCTCACGGTGCCGTAACAGATGAATGCGAATCAGGGTTTTTTACTTTTTTGAAAAAAATTCACGAATAATGATGGCACTGTGATTAACAGAATTATCGTGGTGCCAAAACCCATTAGATTATCTAGTAATCTGCAGGTCGTTTTCGATATAGAATTTTTCAGAAAGCTCTCTCAATTGTCAAACGACGGTAACCAAGCAATTCTCTGATCTGATTGATATGTCGTATGACTAGACGAGAATGGATGGCCACCACAAACTGTGATTTACCTGCAACTGATTCTCTAGTCTTAAACATTTTATTCTACTCAAATACTCTTTGATACTCTGATTTCCGATGAAATAATTCTTTAATAGTGCTTTTAAAAAAGATGGAACTATTTTGTTTCCAGAAATTGCATTTCGGAAACAAAAAAATTTAATGTTTCTTTGCCAATGACACTTGCAATTTTGAAATTAGTAAAGTTTAGAAATTTTTATCTCATTAAAATATTTATTTTCAGACGATAATATGGGAATAAATGACTGAGTATTGCCAGATGTTTTTATATAATTCATGCAAAATATTTTATAAAAATTTACAATGTTTTTTGTTAACATATATTATTTTAAGTGAAGCATTCCCAATACTTTTTTTATCACAGTAGTAAATGATGCGACTTTTGTTAGAACTATCACTACCTTGCCATCTATTGCATAGTTCGTTACTTTAAAAAATTCAATGCTTCTTTGTTTAAGAAAATAGATGGCAGCACGAGAAGGAGGAACAAGCTTTGATAATAGAAAGGAAAGGTAAGCACTTTAACCCGGAAGAGAGCAGTATCCGCCATGATCTTCTCGGTATGGCGCTTTGTAGAATATTATCTTTTAAGTTAAAAACACGCTGAGAAAGAGATCCATAAACAGACTGGCAAAAAGGAATAATTTCTTATAAAAGCACTGTGAAAATAAAGTGCAATTCAGGAATATCTTATTATATATATGTGCGATTCCGAAAAAAAATAGAAGGGCGGATGACTACGATTTAACCTTTGTCACGAGTCTGCATTTGGACGATTCTTCGAATTATAAATATTTCTTTCCTAAAGCTTTAATGAAATAATCTAATTCTATGGATTGAATAAACTGAAAAATGAATCATATAAGGAATGTTCTGGCAGTTAATTTGTTCCTATCAATCTGAGAAACATAAAAATTTCTTCTCAAACATCAAGAAACAAATTATCATGAAACAAACATCATTGCCTATATATTTAAGAAACGACTGGAAAAATAGCAAATAAGTTTCTTTTAAATTTACATTATTTTCAACAAACAGTTATTTACGTTTCAAAATAACAGGAAACACTGATCATTAGCTTAATAAATTATGGAAATATTTTCGCTATTCATACATTGTAATAATATTCGGTGCAGTTCATAATATACAATATATTCAAATGATTTAAAAGTATAATTTAATTTTTTAATACATAACTTGTACCATGTCATGAATGACCGTTTTAAACTTTTGATTAGAAATTCGCATAAATGTTATCTCTTTTTTCACACTGACTTCATGACTTTTTCTATTAGAAAAATATATGCAATTAATTTTTCATTGTTATTTTTATTCATTAATTCTGACGTAACACATATACCCACCGTTATTTACCATGACAAGTCATTTGACCGGAGAAAAATTTATTGTCTATAAGGTAATCGAATCAGTAAAATATGATGTTCGGCACATTCCTGCATTACCTCGTCTATGAAAACGATAATTCAAATTCGAACATTTTAGTCCGCGATATCGTAGCATATAATGTGCTAGGTCTTATTCGTCTGTCTACGCCAACATCGGCAAAAGAGCTTGTATCGATTTTTCTGTTTGTCTGTAAGACGATAACTTTATAGAAAAGGATAAATTAATTTGTTAATTATTACCTGCAGTTACTTTGTTAGATATTTCCTTACCAAAATCAATGTTACTCTATCTCTGTCAGGAGAAATAAAGTCCTTATCTAAAACAAGTTATTTTGACCGGATGCCAGGTACAAATTACTACAATATAATAACTCAGATCTGTCTCTCACTGATCGGTAATGCTCTGACATCACCACCAATAAAATTCCGCGCCATAGCACTGCGAGGACGTTAAAACAGACATTATTTCATTATTAGAGACCCAAATTTCCTAATTTAAATTTTAATTAAAAGTAATTGTCGTTCTAATTTCAGATTTAATAGTCTCTAAAATAGATTAAATAAAATTTGCTATCGATTGATATAAAATTTATCTCGCTATGATCAACGATTCCCGAGAAATTTTAGGGAATTATATTAATCATATATTTCAAATTAATTTCCGTTTTTTAATAGAAAGTAGTATATTACGTCAGTGTTATCATGAGGCGTCATCACAGTTTGGACGCCACGATGCATTGTATTATTTATTGTAATTTATGATAATATTTTTTGGCAACGTATGACAAGCAGAGAGCAGCTTTTTTTATTATTGAATTTCTGAAAAAAGTCCTTTAAAATTTTAACTTTTGACTTACGTTTTGACAAGACTGAGAATGGTACAAGGTTATTGAATATGATAAATTGTATAAACAAGAAATATACTTCACACGGAATGTTGTTTTACCAAGAGTTTTTTGAATAAAAGAAATATGATAAATAAAAAAATATTTCCTGTCATAAAACATGTGTTTATCATTTGTTTCAATCAATGTCAAGATTTCTCTCGCATATATATCTACCTTTAAACACGATCAAATTTGACGGGAAATCTCTCGAATGAAGAGGGTCAATTTGCACCCGTCATGGTATGACGAGTGATTTTTCATAGATATATATTAGCCTTCAGACACGTCTGGCAAGCTTAAAAAAGTCATTTATTATCAACAAACTTCATCTTCGATTGTCGAAACGAGGCAAAATGATCTGTCATCAGTACCAAACGCTATTATATTAAAACTACTCCGCACTTTCGGCGACCAGCAGCTTTTCGTCGGAATACAATTACAATTCAGTCTTGCATCATTTTATGTTTCATAGTTCTCTTAACAATGTAATAATTTAAAACTTCACATTGAGTAGATATTTACGCAATGTTCTATTAATGACCTTGATACCTGTTCCACCATTGTCTGTATAAATATCCTAATGGAGTCAACTGACTGAGCATATCCTAGAAACCTAATTCAACGTTGTCAGCACTATCTTCACTTTCTTATTACTCTTGTAAAATATACATTTTAATTTCAACATTAAAATGACGCAGCAACATTTATGGCCAGCGACGATGTTAGCTGGATTAAAACTGTTTTAAAAGAATAAAACACACCAAACATAACCTTTCAGCTTATTTTCTTAAAGTAAGCAAAGCAATATTCGATAAAAGTGTTTTATATTTATTTCACAAAAATCTTGATCAATAAAAAATGAAAGCAAAATGAATATTAGGATCCTTATCTCAGATTATAAAAAGTGAAAGAGAATAATATGCAATTAAATATTTGATTTTAAACGATGAAAATGGTTTGAGTTGCGGTACAACAATGAAAAGTATTATTGTAAATTATGCAAAAATATTTTTTTAAAATTTATTAAAACTTCGGAAAACCATTTGTAAGAAATTTAATTGATATCATTGAAAAAAAGGCAATTTTGGGCACTTTCAGATTGGTGTACAGCTAGGTTTTGTGCTGTTATTTCCGACGTATTAAAGGGAAAACGCCGAAATGTCACTCCATTTTGAATAAATTAAAATTTCCCAGAAAAGAGACTCCAAGGTGCATATTCCCACCCTTCAAAAGTATGTTTTAAGACAAATCTCTAGCTCTGCGAGTCTCTCCCTGTAAGAGGACACAATGCACCCAGACCACACGTGGACACACATTGTCCTTTATTATTAGTAGAGATACAGCATGATGTGAGATCTCTAACAAGTGGTGGCCTTTAAAAGTCATTCAAGAAAGTTGACTCAGAGAAGTATTCGTTATTGATACATCATC
The DNA here is from genome assembly GCA_013235015.1 of Araneus ventricosus. Taxonomy (NCBI): domain Eukaryota; kingdom Metazoa; phylum Arthropoda; class Arachnida; order Araneae; family Araneidae; genus Araneus; species Araneus ventricosus. Next base: position 264,412 of record BGPR01000737.1, read on the forward strand.
TCCTTCTCTCTCATGGAAACTATTTAGTCCTATTCTTTAGTGTCTCCAGGTTAGAAGTATATGCGAATACTAGATAGAACTTAGTTACAGCTGAACCGTAAGAGATTTAATCAGTCTAATGACCGAAATAGGTGCTTGAATATAAAAGATTTCAAAAAAAGCAAGACTTTTAATATTTTGATTTTTGGATTTCACAGATTAAATAGATATATTATTTATGAGAATTAGATGATACAACTACTTAATTTTGAAAAGAATTTGCCAAAAGGGCCTCATTTCAAGCAACTTCGATGAGGGTATAATTAAAATATAAATTAAATGAATAAGTGGACTTCAAAAGAATCTAGCTCATACTTTTTATCAAAGACATATACAAGGTTGACAAGCTATTAAGCTATATGAAAAAAACCTCGATAAATTTTTGAACATTGGCGGTTGAATACGGGCATGTTAGATTTTTAGCATGCGCACTCTTATTGTTGTTTCATTTTCGTTTAGAAATGTCGAAATACAGCGTTTTGGGTATATCGATCGTCAGGCCTACTATTCGATAATAGCATGACTTGCGGCTCAAATAAAATTTGCGACCGAGTACAAGCTGAAGACAACGGTAGTGTTATAACAATCAAAATGCTATTGAAAAGTTGAGAACTGGGTGTCGATGTCCGACACTTCAAGGATTTTTGCAGAATTTTGCTCTTCGTCTGCGCCGTCGCAGCCACATTGTATGGCAAGCATATAGAACAGTCATAAACTAAACTCCGAATATTTGTAGTGGATTTAAATTTTGAATAAAATTTTTTAACTCAGTAGTTTCTGAAAAAAATAAATTTTATTTTTGATTCATATAGTATCATCAATTGTCGCTGGCATATTATATTGATCTGCATCAACGATCCTGTTTCAAAACAGTATCGATTTCAACTGTATAAATAAACAAGGTTTCCGCTCTAATCGCGGTACAGTAGTTAATTTCTAACCAATTAGAGATCAGGCATATACTTAATCGCAGTAGGAAATGCTTTAAAATGAAGTAAAGGGATTTATTTTTATACTATTTGATCAATAAACTGTACTTCTAAAAAAATACAGAAGTCTAAATTTTATTAAAGATTCTCCGGTCCTATAAGTCATATTTATAAATATTTGTGACACACTAACATTTTAAACTAGAAAAGTCCTCTTCTACGGCTAAAGCAGACCGAGTTATGAGCATTTGGAATATCACTACTTTAGACAAATTCAACGGTCGCTTCGAGGAAGGACCGCCAATCAACGGATGATTCAAGGTAAGGAGCTTTTTTAATTTTGATGTTGATGAAAACAAAGCACAGAAGTGGATCATTAGTCAGTTACATTATATTATAAAGAATATAATTCCTATGAACTACGCTGAAAAATCTCAGGCAGGGAGACTAGCCAGCGAAGCAGCCGCGCTGGGATTGAGGGGCGTAAACTTACTTACCTTACTGAACGTGCGGCTTATGTGACATAGTAGCTCTATCTACACAGTAAAGCTGCTAGCTGCCCATAGTACAAAATCTTTGTGTCTGAGATTATGTGACTTAGCAGCTCTTTTGTAACTCTCCAACTTATGCGACTCATTCGAGATTTGGTTGGGTGTTTTTCGCGAAAAAATTCTTGTTTTCAAATGCAATATATTTATTCATGTTATTACTATTGGATACAATTTCATTATGTAAATCTTATGTAAAATCGGACGATGGTACGAAAAAATAGCAAACGGTAATCAACAATTCTGGAGTAATATTTCGCGTGAACGTAAGATCTGAATTAAGTGCCTAATGTACTTGGATAGTTTGTAGGAACCATATTGAGATTAAAATGATGTTTAAGAAATCAAATGCCTTCTCGTTTCTCCTCGCGTCTATATTGAAATCTCCCTTCACTAAAGGTCGGTACGCTTACTCTATATCGAACTCTTGATCGATAAACAAAACTTGATTCGAATATTTCACTGCATGCGCGCATCAGTCGCTGTGACGTCATCAAAATTCTTCGTCGTACTTACCAACTTTGCATCTCGCTGTGACTAAACCGATAATTCCAAATGTAAAATTTTTTGGCAATCTTCCAGTGTCTACCTTTCTCCGTTAAATGAAACTAAAACCAACCTCTATGTATTTGGTTGAGGAGATACAAGCGTTTAACTTTACCACGAAATTCGACGTAATTTTTTTCCTTTCCGACACCTATCAGATCACTATGGAGGACGTAAATTTACGTCAAATTAAGGAAGAATATTTCATAAACGTTCTGTACGATCAACAGTAGTTGGTGGTGACGGATTAAAACTAAGGTCATCACCACTAGTTTCAACTTCTTTTCATCATATAGTAATTCTGAATTGAAATGAAAGAACCTGTTCGTAGGTTTGGCACATTTTGAGTCACAGTAATGAAATATACGAAAAGTTGTCCAAAAGTGTTACATAATAAAAAAATTATATAATTATTTGTATTAAGAACTTTAGGATATGTTGCGTAGACGTAAATATTAAGAAATTCTCAATTAATGAAGAGATTCATGACAATTAAACAGTTATTACACAATAAACAGTTATCTATCAGTAGAAAATGAATAAATAGCATCAGCTGACTTCCGCGCGCATGTAGTATTGACTTATCCAAGGTTCAGCTTATCAACCAGGAGACCTATTTATCGTTATCTTTGATTCTTTTTTAATCTTTCAGCATTGTTTTTTTCATCTTGCCCCTCCACGGCGTTTGCCATTTGCATAACGTAAGTCTATATGGAAAATAAAAAGCGCTAAGAGAATTTACTTAATTCATTTCGGCAATCTAGCGGGACAGTCCTTACCTGCAGATGGTTTTCAATTACTGCTTTAGACAAAACTTTAAGCTATTATTAAACTGCTTGTCTTGTTGAATACAAATAACATCTTTGGTCTGTTGGGTATTTGTAATATTGTTTGCTGTTATGACTAATTAACAATTTTGTCAAAGTTTTCAATTTGCCGGATAAGGTCAGTTTTCTAGTTTGTGACATGTACAGCTTATTCTTAATTTATGTCAATTCCTGAACGAACTAGAGTCGTACTGGTCTACAATATCGAGAAGACGGTCTTTGATAATCCACAATACAGCATGCTGTTGTTCATCTCGATTCCGCAAAAAATTAACTACTGGAACAGAGTTATTCAAATTGTTTCAACAAACTGTCAAAATCTCATTTATGGATTAAAAAATATTGTTAATATCGTCCTCGAAGGATAAATATTAACTTAAAGAGTTAATCAAATGATTTACAATTTGATTAAGCAAGTCTTGTAAAAAACCACTTGTGCTGAAGCTTTCAGTTGCAGAAATATTTTCCGCACAACTCATCTTTTTAGCTTCTATTCTGACTTCAAAATTAGAGCACAAGTGGAACTTTCTTCAGAGCTCTATTTCATATATTGCATTGATTTTTTAAAATTTGTGATGAATAAGTAGTAGGTAAGGCCTTGTCTTCCGATATTGTATCTATTTTGTCTCAAATAGCGAGACTTTTGGCATGTCAGTGTGTCCTTTATTCTCCGTTTCATTTGAGCGGCTTGCATTAGGCTCTTTCTGCATCAGTTTTCTTTTCGCTTGCTCTTCATTTTCATGTTCATTGCTGTCTTCAAAAGCTTTATAAGGCCTATTATAAGGACGTATATTTAAAACGTTTTTCAACTTAATTGGTAATCAGAAATAGCTTCGATAATTTTTCTTTTTTCAGTCTAGTAGTTCGCTATAAGCATATAAACCACGCAAAATTTAGAAAGAAAATGTTTGTTCTAGCCAATTTTGTTCTTAGAAGAATTATTTTATAAAATTTATCAATTCTCGTCGAATAATTGATCGTGATTCAACCAAGTTATCCTAAAAGAACATGCATAGAAAAAATTTGTATAGTTACTAATGCAATAAAACAACAAAAAAATTAAAATTATCAAAAGTAGCAAGAAAAATTTGTTTTAAATAGAGAACTACTAATATAAGCTTTATTTAAAATTATTTATAATGCTCAGAATTTCTTGGAATCCTACACTTTTTCCTCCTATGATTCTATAAGAACACAAAAAATTCTTTTTGCATTTAAAAACGAGATTTTATTTTAATAAACTGTTTGTTTCCTACTAATAGAGGGGTTTAAAGTTCCTGTATCTTATTGACTGCGTTCCATATCGAAAACAACCACTAGATAAAATCGAAACAAAAATATAGAAAACTTTGAAACGAATGTAGAAACACTTTCAGCTTTGAAAGAATCAGAAGTACCGAAGTGCCACGGTGCATGTCATCATTAACATGTCGAAAGTACACAAAAAGCAGCGCAATGCGTTAGACTATCAATATATTAAGTTTTACGGCATTTTACCAATAAGTTTTAAAACCCTTTATCGGCCAGCCTTTTCGCATATTTTACCACTGTGCTTCGTTGGGTATATTGTGAGCTATTCTGCTTTATAGTAACAACCAAGAAAGTAAGCTGCGGATATCTTAAAATCAAAACAGAATTTTCCAAACATCGATAAAACTATACTTACGGTAAGTTTCGATTACAATTTATAAATCTTCTTCCACTGTCCAGCGAGAAAGAAAAACTATTTTATCCTCTTACGCTAGATCCAGCCGGAGTCCAAAATGTAGATTACCGACTTTGATTAATTCACTCCTCAGATTGCTATCGTTTTCAACTACTTCTCACGAATCGTGAACTTGATTTTTTCGTAGGCACAACTGTCCTCAGATATAGATAAAGTTATATTGTGCACCATTCTTGAGACTGGCAGTTGTTGAGACGTCACTTTTCCGCACGTTAACAACGGGAAGAAGTAGGCGTCTCCCACAACCGGGATACCAAATAGAATCTCATAAGTCTTCTTCATAATTACACTACATAGGGGCGCAGCGTGACATGGGTTTAAAGTTTCAGCTTCGCCCGAGACCAGAAGTTCCAGAATCGAACGCATTCCACAAAATCACCATATAGCGTGGACAGCTGCGGATGCTTTATGCTGACATCAAGGGGGTCGATTGCCCTCCGATATTGTGCACGTCGAAACTTGGGGGGAGGACGATCCACTCCTCATCTGTTTAACGTTAGTTTGGTTCCGATTGAAGGGAGACGTCACTATTTCGCAGCATTAACACGGAAAGTGACGTCTCCCCAACCCAAGCCAGGGGTACCAGAAGTAGACCTTATGTCTGTCTCTCATATATTTAACTAGCCCAAAGGGCCGGACAGTGGCCTAGTAAAGTTTCAGCTTCGAGACCAAAGTTCGAATCAAACCTGATTCCACAAAAATCCACCGTGTACGATGTGACCTGGTAGCTTTCATTATTCGACATCGAGGTGGGTCAAATGCCTCGATGTTGTGCACGAGAAACTTGGGAGGACGATCCTCTCATCTGCTAATGACTTCTGGTACCTCAGATAGGGATGAACGTCACTTTTCGCACTTACAGGCTCTGGGAAAAGTGACGTCTCCCCTAAATTTGGCACCCCTTTTGTGTGTGGTGAGACCTCCCTTCCCCCCACGATAACCCTCCGAACTCCCCCCCCCCCCCCCCCCAACCGGGGGTACCAGAATAGACCTTATGTCTGTCTTCATATATTTAACTACATAAGGGAGCCGCAGTGACATGGCGGTAAAGTTTCAGCTTCGAGACCAGAAAGTTCCAGAATCGAAACCTGATTCCACAAAATATCCACCGTGTACGTGGACCTTGGTGCATGCTTTATCTGACATCGAGGGTGGGTCAAATGCCCCTCCGATGTTGTGCACGGAAACTTGGGAGGACGATCCTCCTCATCTGCTTAACGGGTCTATTCTGGTACCCCCAGATGGGTTGGGGGACGTCACTTTTTTCGCCCCTAAACAACCGGAAACCTCCCCCCCCCCCCCCCAACCGGGGGTACCATAATAGACCCCTATGGTTCAAAATGAAGAAGTTCATCCCAAATACCTCGTATTGATTCGAAACGTGGAAGTTAAAATAACTAAAAACTTCTCAGCTTTATATTGTCCTCGTTAAATTTCTTAAATTCTATGCTAACGCTATATAATATCTATATATATAAAACGCTTATGTGGACGCAAAATCAGTCCGAATTTGTTAATCGCAGTTTGGCAACAGCTCGCAAGTTTGGTTTGTTTACATAAGCGGAAAGTCCGAGATATCGATTTTTTTTTTTCAGGCCACGATTTATTTTTTAAGTTAAATAGTTTGAACAGAATAATTTTAAGTCTTGCAGTTTCGATTAGGCAGATGAATATATGTTTCCATAATATGTCGTTTTTAGTTAAAAGGTTAAGAAATGGGCTATTTCATCTCTCGATTACTCACATTTTCTGAGTTTTAAAAAACATAAGTGACGATCCAGAGAAAAATGTTACATCTTTCTTGACTAAATTGCAACTGGAGTGAGTCTGTAAACATGTGGGAAGCTTTCTGAGCAACATTTCGTTTAAAAGAGTGCATGCTTAAGATTTCTGTGAAAAAAGCAAAAAGTTTGAAAACAAACTATCTTATTAATTTTAGCAAACAAATAATTATTGTGGGTTTTAATTTTGGAAAGTGAATATGAACATCTTTCAAGCCCTTTCCCCTTAAGCTGTCCTTTTTTAGCTAAAAAGTTTTGAAATGGATCATATTGTATGTCGACAATTTAAATTTTCTGTGGTTGAAAATATAAATGGCTAGCCAGAGAAAAAAGTTATATCTTTCCTGACTAAATAATAATTGGATTGAGTATGTATACCAGTGCAGAAGCTCTTTTGAGCAATATTTCATTAAAAAAGAATGCTTTTTAAAAATTTTGGTTAAAAAAGCGACAATTTTGGAAATTTTGAAAAAGGAAATCTTATCAATTTTAAAAAGCTGAAAGTAAATAATTATTATTGGTTTTAATTTTGAATACTTAAAATGAACATTTTAAGCCAATTGTCTCCATAATATGTCCTTTTTTAGATAAAAGGTTATTAAATAGGTTGCATATCTGTCAACAACTCAAATTTTCTGTGTTTTAAAATATGAATGGCTACCCAGGGGGAAAAAAGTTAAATCCTTTCTGACTAAATAATAATTGGATTGAGTATATATGCAAGTGAAGAAACTTTTTTGAGCAATATTTCATAAAAAAAGTTAATTTTAAAAAATTTTGGCTTAAAAAGCAACAATTTCAGAAATTTTTATAAATTTTGAAAAAGGCTATCTTATCAATTTTTAAAAAGCTAAAAGTAAATTATTATGGGTTTCGCTTTTGAATAGTTAATATGAATATATTTTAAGCCAATTGTCTCCACAATATGCCCATTTTTTAGCTAAAAGGTAGAAAATTGTGAAATGGGATATAGCATCCTTTTTTGTGGAAAAAGCAAACATTTCTGAAGATTTTGAAAAAAGGCTATCTTATCAATTTTAAAAAGCAAAAAATACATAATTATTTTGGTTTCAATTTTGAATAGTTAATATGAGCATGTTTCAAGCAACTTTTCTCTTTAAATAGCTCTTTTTTCAGGTGAAAGTCGGTAAAATAAGTCATCTCTCTACAATTTAAATTTTCTGAGGTTTAACACATAAAGAACTACCCATAGAGAAAAGTTATATCTTTCTTTGCTAAATAATAATTGGAGTGGGTGTGTAATATGTGTGGAAGCATTTCTCCGTAACATTTCATTGAAAATAGGGCATGTTTAAAATTTGGGTGGAATGAAGTTATGGCAACTAAAACTGTTGAAGAAATAGTCAAAAGTATATGCCAAGAAGTTTTAAATCACCGATTTCTGATTGATGAAAATAATTTTGGTTTTTAATCATCTTAGAATTATATATATTAACATTCAAATTTATCTCTAACATTTACATATATATCTCTGTACTACCAGAAGATTTTAATTGATGAAAAATTAATTTTAGGAGTTCATGCAATTTCAAATAATTTAAATTTATTTTTAGTCATTAATGTACTTATAATTTCCTATTGCTAGCAGAAACGCAGAACTGTATGGCGAGCGAGCGAAGCGATCTGAGATCACGAAGTGATCCCAAAAGAATCACAACGTGATTCTTGGGGGTTGGCATGTAACCCCCTAATATTATATATACTAAAAAGCTTATATATCAGGGGTGGGGAAACGTTTTGCACTGAAATGCCTCATTAAATTTCGGTAGTTGGGCAAAATGCCGCACAATCAGAATTTTAAGGGTTATTGTTCTGTAGTTTTTATTATATTGCACACAAATGTATATTTCAATGAAAATTGTAACTAACAGGTAAGGCTGCATAAGATACTCAAAAATGCCGCAAGTTCCCCATCACTGTTATATATCAATATAGAAACAAGATTAACCCTTTTCGGTCGGCAGATTTCGCCGATGGAAGTACCAGCAAGTCGGAGTAAATTTAGCGTTTCGCAGTTAGTTTTCCGTACGGGATTTAAAGTCAATACATGGATATTAAAACACACAGAATTTGTTGAAACTGATTTGTTTTGTTTAATATTACTTATAATACATAGAAACATAAATTTTTAATTTCTCTAATTTTCATCTACGACGACATGCGAATGCCGCCACTGTGGCGGCATCGACTTCGACGACGACTTGTGAATGCCGCCACTGTGGCGGCATCGACTTCTACGACGTCTTGTGAATGCCGCCACTGTGGTGGCATCGACTTCTACGACGTCTTGTGAATGCCGTCACTGTGGCGGCATCGACTTCGACGACGACTTGTGAATGCCGTCACTGTGGCGGCATCGACTTCGACGACGACTTGTGAATGCCGTCACTGTGGCGGCACCGACCGCAAAGGGTTAAAAGCAGCAAAACGTGTTGTGGAAAAGAAGAAAAGTTAAGGAGAAAGTTTTGATAATTACGTCTTCCTTACAGAATACAGAAATACTCTAGGCAAATTGGGAGTTTAATCTGATTTATAATACATTTCAATTTTCAATGAATGCTTAGGAATTATCTTTCATATGATATTTATTCATAGTAATTTTATTTCCAATCGCATTGTTTTTAGCGTCGTACGCATTTATGATTCTTGTTTTCACTTACAGATTTTTTTTTTAAGAAAACAACTGCTTTTGCTTTTAACATGCTACGAAAGACGTATTTTATAATTTTTTTCATTTTGATAATATTTTTCCTATCACTAATTCTTTAATATCTTTCATAATTCATTATTACAATTATTACGGAATTCTCTAACCAATTTTTTTCTCAAATTTACTTCCGGTACCAAATTTATCAACGGTTTCCATGTGGAATAAAAATTGAATTAAAGTTAATCTACTAATTAATACTTAACTATTAAAATATTGTATTTTCATCCAGAATACGTAAGTTCACAAAATTTGAAAACTCTAGCACATCAGGAGAGGAGTGACAGTTCGATTCCAAAATTCCATCTTTACGAACGTGAAAGAAGTTACGTTAAATAAACAAATCACTCATGGGAAGTTTTGAAAATAAGCTGAACATTGCAACTTATAGAGTTATGATTCAAACCGGAAAACACCATACCACAGATGGTGAGCCTTAGGGCCATTACTTCATTCAAATATCACTTCGTATAGATATTCAAAAAGTCCACAGAAACATTTAGAAAAAATATGTATTATTTTTATTAATTGAATTTAAGAACATTGTATAGAGAGTGCGCAAAATGCCGCTGCATCCAAAACACCAATGTTTAGTTTAGTTATATTAATGTCCCTTTTAAAGCAATACGATGGCTATTTTGGGATGGACCTCGTCATTTTGAATCTCGGTCACATGACGTGGACGACACCTGAGTTGGGACTCCCTATCCAAGCTTCCGCACCACACCAGCGGGAGGGTGGTTGGTCAACGACGTCTGATTTAGAGTGCACCACACCTATATATATGGCGGATCTTCAGTAGAATCTGGAACCCTCAAACCCCGTAGTTGAGACCTCACCACTAGGCTACTGCGGCCCCAAAGCACCAATGACAGCGATCGAAAAAATGAGTATTGAAAGTTTTAAAAGAAAATAAAAATGATTCCGAACTGCGAGGTTCGTCAAGGGTCACTACCAGGCTGGGATTCAAACCAGGAATTGTTTATGTGAGGGACATGACTTAAGTCTAAAAGTTGATCCCTCGTAACCCGAAAATCCAATGAAATCAATGGCGTAGTGACCGGGAAGCAAGGAGGGTATAGATGCCCCATGCGCCAGTTTTAAGCATCGCCCTGGAGTCGAAACATTACTGCGTTTATGTCATTTTTAAAGCAGAAAATGAAGGGGCGTAAAATTAATACCATACTTGATGCCATTTACGCTTGTAACGCCACTGATGACGACTGGGATAAAAAAATCATATTACTTTCCAGGCGCCACTTGTTCTTGCTACACCACTAGCCATGGTGCAAAGCATTAATGCGTTCGTTTATGTCACTTTTTAAAATCAAATACCATAAGGGGCCGAAAAATACCATGTCCCGGGCGCCATTTATACAAGATAAGTCACTGATTGATGACGGGGAGAGGCGAAAAAAATCACATTACTTTCCGAACGTCACTTGCTCTTGCTACACCACTGGCCATGGTGACAAAACATGAATGCGTTTATGTCACTTTTTAAAATCAAATACCATAAGGGGCCGAAAAATATCATGTCCCGGGCGCCATTTATACAAGATAAGTCACTGATTGATGACG
>BGPR01000737.1:325116-353533 GCA_013235015.1 Araneus ventricosus
ATATGTTTGACATAATTAATAAAAATTGCGATTTTTACTCCCTGGAGCAAATTTCAAAAAAGAACCTATTTGCAAAAAACAGTATAACATGGTTAGTATGATGGTTAATACGGAGTATGTCTCCCAGACGATGCAATACAGGCCTTACAACGCCTAGGCATGCTGAGTATCAAATTATCAATCTGATCTTGGAGAATATTACACCACTCATCAAGCAATTCCCTCCGAAGTTCCGGTAGACAGGTGGGAGAGGGTTGACGGGCTGCAATTCGTCGGCCAAGCATATCCCACACATGCTCTATTGGATTCAAGTCCGGTGAGTATGCTGGCCAATCCATACGGGTGATATCCTCCGATTGAAGGCATTCGTCTACAATGTTTGCACGGTGAGGACGGGCGTTGTCATCCATAAACAGAAATTCAGCACCCATGGCGCCCCGAAACAAACGTACATGTTGTTCCAGAATGACATCCCGATAGATGTGGCCTGTCATCGTTACACTCTGAACATGCAGGTCAGTTCTGGAACCAAGAGTAATTCCTCCCCAAACGAGCCATCCTGCACCACAGTAACGGTGTCGTTCAATGGTGCTCTCTTGGTGGTAACGGGTACCTGGCGCTCTCCATATGAAAGTCCGGCGAGAATCAGACTGCAAACTAAACCTGGACTCGTCGGAAAACATCACACAAGACCACTGTTGCGGTGTCCACAATGCATGCTCTCTACTCCAGGCTAATCGCAGGCGACAGTGAGTTGCGGTAAGTAGAACACATCCGACAGGCCTACGAGCATATAGACCAATGTGCCCTAAACGTCTGTACACGGTCTGCCTTGTAACTGTCGTACCGGTAGCTGAAGAGAGCTGACGAGACAGGTCTGATGCTGGGCTCCGTCTGTTTCTTTTGGCAGTAACTGCCAAATACCGGTCCTCATTCGGCGTTGTAACTCGGGGGCGACCTGTGCTGTAACATCTACTCACATTACCATCATCTTGGAATCGTTGCCAAAGCCTGGAGATGACACTCTGGGTGATTCCAAGTTCCTCGGATACTTCAAGCTGGGTACGTCCACATTCCAGTCGTCCGATAATTCTACCACGTAAAAAACCATCCAAATGCTTCCTTTGTGCCATAACTATGCGGTTATTGCACTGAAAGTCTTTTAAAGTGCTTGTGAACAATTTTACTTCTTTGCCACCATTCCTTATATACCCCTCTCTTACACTCTCGTCATTGTGACGTACTATCCGCGCCATCTGGTGGTTTCCTGTAATTTGCATATTCTTCTTCAAGATGTGTGTGATAATTCTACAGGTGAAATTTTTATTTTAGAGTTCAATTTCTGTGTGATTCTGAATTATCCTTAATTTATGGACATGAGTGTATATAAATTTATGACAATATTCAAACCAGACCAAATGCGACTGATCTAGGAATTTAAGTGCCTCCATCAACAAACTCGAGATGCACGATGAGATAAATTTATCCCACCTTTTCTCAACTATAATAATTGATGAGCAAACTAACTTTTGAAGACTGATTTTGATTTTAATGCATTCATTGAATATAAAGAATTTATTTTGAATAAAAAGTTAATTCTGCGAATTATTTTGTTGAACTACAAATGAAAACGAATTTTATTATTTAAAAAGTCGTTAATTTAAACTAATTTTTAATATATTCTTGTTAATTTTCAATAGTACTGGTCATTTTTTAAAAAAAATATAAGAAACATTCGAATATCCATTGAAAAAATTTATGCTATAAATTAACATGAACAAGTTTTTTTTAAAAAAAGATTCTTAACGAAGATGGGATCTTCTATATTTTTACCCTTTGCGGGGCAATGGCCTCTCAAAGGGTAAAAAAATAAATTCCATTTAATCAAATGGGAAAAAACTAATTAACTTTAACTATTTGCTTTAAAATATCTTAATTCTTTTTTTGCTGCTATATATATATATATATATATATATATATATATCGAATTCTGAATTTACTGTGCTTCATGATATACAATTTTAATAGGTATAATATAAATTAATAACTCACATCAAAATGATCTCCACAGACATGACGAACGCTGCTTGCTGATAATTCCGGATTTAGCTTCTGATCTCTCTTCATCTCTTTACACCACTTTTTTTTGCGGATAACATAATTTTTTGGCACATCGATAAATAATTTATCGGGTGCCGTTACAGTTGTATTACTATATCTAGGAACAATACAATACTTGTATCTTTCCGACATTATTTTATCTGATGCGATAGTCGGAAAGTATAGAAAAAAAGAGAATCTCTATAGAGCGCGAACGGGAAGGAAGAGTGTTTCTCCCCCGTCTGGCAATTTTGACGTCAGACCCGTTTCCCGCCAAAATGGATCGTTTTTCCCGCGTTTTCTGAGAGGCGAACTTTGATTGCAAATTTTAAAAAAGCAAAATTGTCTAGAATTTTTTTTAATGTTATTGTTCGTTTCGAAGCATTTTAAATCGATTTAAAAAATAAAAAAAAATGCTGAAGTTCCCCATTTAAGAATATTAGTTACAAAATTCACATTAAAGCAGTTGTCTTCCCCCTCCGCGCCACTGCAGTTTTCGTGTGCACAGCGAAGACAGTTTCTACATTGAATCAACCCTTCTTATTTACTTAAATTAGAAATACATCATTAAAATATAAACAATTAACATCTGATGTGTTTTTACCGTCTTCATAGGAGGAATCATCAATACTGACTGTCCCGGTCTTACGCCACTTGGAGAATCCGGTTTTACCCCGAGTGCAGAGGTTATAAAAACAAAACAGTATTGCGCAACAATTGGACTGAATCCTTATTGTTTGATACGGTATAAATCCTTAGCAAATGTTAATAAGCTGGACTAAATATAGTTTTTATAACTATAATGATTATTAAGTGAGGATAGTTTAAAATCAAACGAACATTAGAGAGTTGACATCTTAAAATAAATAAACCTTCACAGATGCAGTGAATTTAGCAGCTGCAAAGCGCCACTATGACTGTTCCTTTTTCTTGACTAGTAGAGTGTAATTCAGTATCTGTCCGCTAGAAAGAGGAACTAATAGCGCCAGAATCAAGAGTACCCGGTTTTACCTCACTCTCCCCTATGTGGGAAGGGCGCTTGAGGTTCGTGGTCCAAAGAGGAAATCGGAGAAGGCGAGGATCAGAATGAGTGGTAGTGGATGGATTTGCGTGGCGTGGAGCGGTCGTGAATGACCTGCCTAAATGGATGGGCTAAACGGAGAATAAAATGGCATGAAAGGGCACCACGTCATTTGCGTGGCGTGGAGTGGTCGTGGATGACCTGCCTAAATGGATGGGCTAAAAAAATAGAATGGCATGGAGGGCCACCACGTCATTTGCGCGGCGTGGAGCTATCAGCGAATGACCGCGCGACTTTAGTCGTGATTTCTCTTAAATTCTCAAAGTAATTTCAGAATAATGGTAGATTTTAATCCATTAATCCCTGCATTATTGTTTTCTGAATAAATGCGCTTGATACCAGGATACTATTTGATTTCAAATCTATTAGATTGATTGCACATTTCGATTTCACACGTCTTCTGTAATGTAGATTTATATTCTAACAACAAGCTAGCATTTTAATACAGTGCGTAATTGTAAGAATTGAATTTTAACGAAACTGTTTCCAATCTTATATTCTAAATATCGAGATAAGAAGGATTTGGTAATTATTTTGAGATGTTTTGCTCTGGAGGCACAGAATGCGCGTAATGCGAATGATTGTTATTGATTTGATTCTTCAACCTTAAAAGTTAGTTCTCCAAATTTTCATGTACGCCTATTATTTTGTATATAGGCAAATAAGTATTAAAAAAAATGACGGAGGCTGTCTTTTTCAAACAGCCGCTTATGTTAAAGGCGTAGGACTACTTTACTCGCTTGACTCTTTTGTTTCTCGAAGTTTCTCGGTTTCTCTTTGTTTCTCGCGGTTCTCTTTTGTTTCTCGAAGTTAATCGCGATACTCTTGTTTCTCGAAGTTAATCGGGATTCTTTTTTGTTTTTCTATAAATTACTCTCAAGTCTCTTTTGTTTCTCGAAGTTACTCTCAATTCTCCTTTGTTTCTCTGAAATACTAATGTATGGAAAATTGACGAAATAAAAGGAAACTAAGGTTACAATGGAAATTGTTTTATTTCTTAATAAAATATGTTACAATATAAATTCTTTTGTTTTTAATTCTTCAATCGCGCGTGGATATGTTACAATTCTGTGTAGGATCGGTCGATGATATGAAAAGTAACATACATAATTTAATAATTTTTTTGTAACTTCTGTTGTTACCCTTTATCTCTAAAATAAGACATTAGTTATGTTTTTAATGTATGTAGTTACCAAGATATAGAGGATCGCTTCACCAATTCATGCGTATTTTTGGTCAACTTTGTCGCTGAATTACAATTCCGATTTTGAATTTTTTTTGTAACTTCTGTTGTTACCTTTTATGTCTAAAATAAGATATTAGTTATGTTTTTAACATATGTAGTTACCGAGATATAGAGGATCTCCCATACAAGGTTATTTTTTGTGGCGTCTTGGCGTGTGAATCAAATTCCTTCCTGAGATCCCAATGGGAGGAACGTAGTCCTACGTTAAAATTGGAAAAACCCCCTCTTGGTTCTTATATTAACACAATTTTATCTCAATTGCGAACTTCGCTGACTTAGTGTTTCGCTATTATAAGACATATCCTACATTTTATCTTTTTTTTAAAACACATATTAAAGATTCCAAATATGCTATTATAAATATTTTAGGTAATTAAAGCTTGAAATTTTCCCCAACTTTTTATCTTATTAGTTTTTTAAATTATCATTTTCACTAACCATGCAAAATGACTACAGTAGAACCTCGGAATTCCGAACCCCAAAAATCCGAGCATCTTTTTAAAATTTTCTAAATAATTTTTATTAAAAAATGAAGGAAGATAATAATTCGGAATCATAAACAAAACTCATGTTTATTCCTATTTTAAAAGAAGTATTTGAATTGTTATTTAAGAATGAATACAGCATCTTAATTTGTAGAAACAAAATCGGTTATTTTCTTTTGACTTAAGTAACTAAACTTGCTTGGCGAGGTTTCGCAGAGTACCCAAAGTCAATATTCTACTGCATTTTGGTATACCTAGTTTATTTTGCCGAATTTCCCGGAATCCGACACACACACGCACGCACGCACGCACAATGAATACACTAAAGAATTCAAGTCAGCTCAGAAGCAGATAAGATTCCGATAGTTTCATTTTCATTCAGAATTTGGATTGTTTGTTTAGTGTTGAATGATTGTTTACAGAGTGAAAGGGACTTGGTAATGGTTTAGACAGGATATTCTAAGCTTGAAAGTTAGTGAATGCCGAGTATTTCCTGAAATTTTGTCTGGGTTGAATTGGCAATTTGGTAATGTTGTATAAAAATCTACTATCTCTGTTTCTTTAATGGGTTGTGTCACAACCCTTAAGGGCCCAGTGTTGCCTTTAAACAAATATTAGATTTTGTCTTCTTGAGACAAATCTTGAAATTAAGACTGAAGCTATAATACTTGTTGTTGCCAATAGGATACATGCTGAACTTTTTATTAAATCAATTTATAACATATCGATGGCAACTTGAGTACAGATGAAAAAATAAAAATAAACTGATGTTTTTTACTTGAGGCTGCATATTTTTACTTTCTCGTATATGAAGTATACAAAGAGAAAGTATTGTATTCATTTTTTATTTTTGTGTTAGACATCATTAAGAAAAAAGTTGTGGAAAGAAAATTTTACAAGTTGTGAGATATATTAGAAACATAGCTCATTAGTATTTTTGGAATGATATTACTTAGTTTGAAGTTTGTATGCCAAATTGACAAAATTGTTTTGAAATTAAGATAAGAATAATAGCTCAGATCTGTCTCTCACTGATCCGGTAACACTCTCACGTCACCAACAATAAAATTCGCTCCATAGCACTGCGAGACGTTAAACAGCATAGCTTCATTGTTAGAGCACCTAAATTTCAATAATTTTAAATTTTAAAAAGTAATTGTCGTTCTCATTTCAAATTTAATAGCTCTAAAATAGCGAAATAAAATTTTCTATCGATCGATATAAAATTTATTTCACTATGATCAATAGTTCCAGAGAAATTATAAATTATATTAATCATATATTTCGAATTAATTTCCGTTTTTTTAAAAGAAAGTAGTAAATCACGTCAGTGATATATCATGCGCGTGATATAGCTTGGACGCCACGATGCATCTGATTATTTATTGCAATAGTGATGATATAATTTGATAATATTTTTTGGCAACGTTTGACAAGCAAAGAAGTGCTTTGTTTTGATTAGACATCTTAAGTTGAAGTACAAGGAAAATTGTTAAAAAACGAAAAATACTTCACACGGAATGTTGTTTACCAAGAGGTTTTTTTGAATAAAGAAATATGTAAATATAAATATATTTCCTGTCTTAAAAGATATTTTAATTTTATTTGTTTTCGATCAATGTTAAACATTTCTCTCGCATATATATCTATTTAAACACGTCAAAATTGACGGAAAATCTCTCGCAATTTGCACCCATTATACCATGACGGATGATTTTCTAATAATTAAGGTTTGTCTTGATATTCAAATTCAAATAAATTTCCAAAAATGAATTTGCTAAAATATTTCAGTTTTCTTGAAAAGGAAATATAACGCAAGATGATTAAATATTGAGAGTTCAGTCTTCTTAGTATTTTCTAGTAATATAGAACTAAATATTTTTTAATAACATAGATTTTTTGGTCCACCTTGTCTTTATTCGAGCACAGAAAGAGATATTTCCTTGGATAATTTAATGTTTTCTTGGGTAAACATACCGGTTTCAAATTGAACGATAGGGATTTCAGATGAACTTAGCATTTCTTCCATAATAATATACCGAAGGAAACTTCTGAACCAAGATCATGTCTTCAGGTCAGAACTTTCTGAAGTGAATAAGAAATATGGTTAACTGCGCAATTTCTTACCTGTCTGACCTATTTTTAAAAGACGTGTATTTTTTTGCCTATCAATGAAAAATTTTCATTTTTTGCCATTTTAATGTCTACTACAATATATATAATTAAAAATGTGTCAATGAATGAATTTACTATTATATAATTTACTTATAAATAATGTAAAAATGCCATTAATATTAGTATTATTTGCCTGTTTCAAGTAAGATAAATAATTTGAAAATTTTTAACAGAAACTTCAGATTTAATATACATTGATAAAAAAATCTTTTCGTATGTAACATGACATACTAATCAATAACTGCAGTTACTTTAATTAATTACTATTTTTATAATAAAAAAGAGACTGGTTATTATAAGATAAAGAAAATTTTATTCAAATATCAAAATAACACTTTTATTTTGTTCTTTAAAATGAATATATTACTGATGACGAAGACACAAATTACATAGATAAAAAATGAATAGAATATATCACTGGCAAATAAAACCAAAGCTGCTCAATCTCATGATACCACTTTTACGCAAGTCGAATCTGATTGGCTAGGCGGATCATGTCATCGATCACATGGATTTCTCGCCAATATTCCAGCAACTTTTTGATTTTGACTGTGCGCGTTTTTTTCAATTACAAGCTTATGATGCTTTACGTTTTAAATGAAAATGTGAAGCTACGAGGTGAAACCGATGATGTTTTATTAAGTTAAAAAAATTTGCCCGGCACCCACTTCAGATGCCGAAGGCATCTCGTGCGCATGAGCAATCAAAAGGTAATGTGAACTGACAAACCAATCAGATTCGACTTGCGTAAGCTGGTATTATGAGATTGAGGCGGCTGGTGATAAAACTGGGTGTGCAAGTTAACAATGCTTGCATTATCATATACAACAGAGCTTCTTCAACAATTTTCAACTACGAACCCCTTTTTGGCGGTAAAAATGTCAGTTATTCAGCCTAGGCACGATTTAATTTGTTCCCGATCACAAGTATACATATAATTAGAAAAAGGTAATAGGTCAACGAACACTATTTAATGAACAACGAAGACAAAATTGGTTAAAATCTTTCCTTTTTGAGAACTTTAATTAAATAGTTTAAATCAGGATTGTTTTCTGGAATGGATTGTTTAGTAAAATTGAACATATTGATAGAAGCATAGGCAGGGGTATAGATGTCCAGGCCCCGAAATATGCATTGCCTAAGGACTCCTAGAGAGCTATGGGAACAAAACATTACTGCTTTTACGCCATTTCTTTAAAGCTATATATGATTAGGTGGCTGGAAAATAATACCACACCAAGTGGTCATTTACGCTTGCTAAGAAAATGACGATTGGGGTAAAATAATCATATTCCCTGTGATAAAACTTGCACACGCTGCGACACTGGCCATGTTGACGAAGCGTTAAGGGGTGTTGGAACCCCTATTCCGACAATGTTAAATTTGCCATTTCGATGCACATTTTCTCAAAATCTGTTTTAGATTCAAGTTTGAAATTTTTTATACAAGTAAAGTACATATTTCCATATTTCTCATTATACTGAAATAAGTTTTTTTTTTAAAAAAAATTCAAAACTTTTATTTTACAATTTTTTTGTGTCAAAACCGGCAATGTAATTTGGCCATTTTCGATGTACTTTTTCTCAAAATTTGTTACAGATATATGTTTGAAATTTTTTATACAAGTTAAGTACACCTTTCTCATTATACTGAATGTAGGTTTTGTTAAAAAACTCAAAAATTTATTTTTTACAAATTTTTTAAAATGTCTATTCAAATATTTTGTAAATTTATAAAAAAAATTAAAAATTAACCAAAAGCTGCATTGAGTATAATGAGAAAAGTGTACTTTACTTGTATAAAAATTTTCAAACTTGAATCTATAACAGAGTTTGAGAAAAGGTATATCGAAAATGGCCAAATTAGATTGTCGGTTTTGACACAAAAAAAATTGCAAAAAAAGTTTTGAATTTATTTTTAAAAAAATTCCAGCATAATGAAAAATATGTACTTTACTTGTATAAAAAATTTCAAACTTGAATCTATAACAGATTTTGAGAAAATGTGCATCAAAATGGAAAATTTAACATTGTCGGAATAGGGGTTCAAACAACCCTTAGTGTATTTCCGTCACTTTTTAAAGCCAAATGTAATAAGGAGTCCTAAAATACCACGCCCTGGACTCCGTTTATGCAAGCTAAGCCACTAATAATGACGAGGGGTCCCAAAAATCATATTATGATCTGGGCGTCACTTACACTCGCTAGCCACTGGTACTGGTAAAATCATTTCGTGACTAGATTTGGAATCAGCACGAATAGTTAAAGAAGCTCTGCTATACAGTGTACATGTACACCTAATAAAACAAAAAAATTTCGCAAACTGGCAAGATTCCAGTTTTTTTCAATACCATAAAAAGTTATAAAGAAATTACGTTATTTACAAAAAAAAGCCCATAATATAACAATAACGCATAAAAACATGCTAAAAAGCAGAAAAAAATACTCAAACCAAATATTCGTCATTGAATATTTAGTTGTAAATTAATTTGTTAACTTGCACACCTTATTGAGGATAATAAAAGTAGCAGATTCTTACAATTCTAAACAAGCTAACTTGTGACTATTAGGAAAACTACAGATGGGCGACATAATTTACAAATGATTAAATGCATACTTTATCACTATTGTGTAATAAATACAAAGGCTCTGTAGTTCCAGTTTGTCCCATTTTTAACTACAGTTCAGTCTCATCAGTGTACATTATTTTTTCTTTTAGTATTAACAATATGTTGTCTGATATAAAAATTTCGTAATAGTTTACATTATTTGTTACATTTTATTATTTTTGAAAAACAGCTGCATAAATATTTATGAAAGAGTGAAGTGCATATTGAAAAATATATAAAGAAAAAGTGTTTAAATTTTAATTTATTAAGTTATATCAATTTTAATTTTTTTTTCGGCTTCTAGTCAAAAATGCAATAAATGAATTAATTAATGGGCTAATTATTAAATGATTCAAAACTGATTTTTTAAAATGAAAAACGCAAGTTCTTCAAATATTTATCTCTGTGTTCTGTAGAGATAAACAAGAGCTTCTTGAACAGAAAACTCTTTTTAGCCCAAGAAACTCTTTGCTACTAAATTCTCATTTCAAAATTTCTCTTGCTACGTATACAAGGAAACAATAAGTAAATGAAGTACTAATGAATGAAAATTAAGTAAATAAGGCACCAAATGATGAAAAATTAAAAATTCATCACAAATTAAAAATCACATTCACTACAAACTAAAAATAAAATAACTGAAATGAATAATAATGACTGAATTGAATAATAATAACTGAAATGAATAATAACTGAAATGAATAATAGTAACTGAAATGAATAATAATAACTGGAATGAATAATAATAACTGAAAATTATTATAAATTAAGGTGGGAAGGTGATAGAAGACCAGATTACCAAATGATTCCAAACTTGGAAATTCTTCTATGCTGTATTTGCATTCGCAACGAAGAATTTAAGAAATCCCGAGTTAAATTTGGTTCAACATCCTCAGACGCATAAAAGAAGTTACATTTCAAGTCTCAAAAAGGATTGTAATTGGCGAGGCAAACAAAGTTGATGAATTCCTTGAGGCAACTTCTTGCTGTCATTGAGAGTTTTTCGAATTGTTGTACGGCAAAACTGCTTTAGGGATCGAGGCTTGCAGGATTGAGTGTCCTCTTCCGTGACGTTTTTGCAGAATTTGTGTATCTCCTCCTCCTCTACGGTGTTACTGTAGAATGCGTAGATCTCCTCAATATCTGTTGGGCTGAGCACTTTGTTGTAGGCCCGAGACAGTTCATTCTGGCTGATGAAGGCCTTAGGTATGGACTTCCATATACGACTCAAAGCTAATTTTGAACTGGGAGAAGGGCCATGGAAGAAAATGTCCAAAATCTGTAGCATCAGAAAATTTCTTTCTTTGCTCAACCATCCTTCCTTAACGGGATGCTTTAGTACGTCATCGCTGAGTGAAGGCCTACAGAAAGAGATACAAATAAATCAACAATATTTAGGATAGAAAAAAATATCTAATAAAGACAAAATAACAATAATAGAAGCAATTTATCTGGTGCGTCTTAAAGTCGTTTTCCTCGAGAGAAAACCTCTTCTAATTTTTAATCTGCGTGAATGGAGTCTTATGATGACATCATCCATCGGATTCTTCTTCCTCCTTGTTCTTTTTCATTTGTTTTTTGTTAGTATTATTGTATTTTACCTCTATCACACTTAAAACTTTCCTTATTCTGTTTTAATAACTTTGTCAACAATCTTTAGATCGATTACAAGAGGAAAAAGTCGCAAAGTATACTTTCAAAACTATGCAGCAAAAAGGAAAGCTACAATAGTGAGAATGGAAATGTTGAATCAGTAGATAACTAAGCAAAAATTTGATTTGTTTCTAAAAACATTTATACAATACAAAATATGCCAGTACAAAATAATAATAAAAAAAAAAAAATTCGCAAACATGACACTTATTTGGATAATTGCAAAGAGAATTCAATGCTTTTTCACAAATCTGATGCCAAAATTCTTTAAATTTTGGTATTATTTGCATGCATCAGAACAACGGACATTAGGATAATGTTGTTAGGATGGAAAATATTGGATACCGAGACACAAAAAACTAAGTATTTTTTAACGAAACGCCTGTCTGTCTGACAAACCGATAGACAACAAGCATAATTTCAATTTTTTTTCTTATTTTATGATTCTGAAAAGTCGAAAAATGTGGTCTTAAATAAATAAATAAAAAGGTAAAAAATAAACTCCAGAAGTCGAATTTTTGAAGATTACAATACTTTTTCTTTTTGCACGAGAAAATAAAATGTTTTCAGTTTAAAAAACGATGTCACATATTAAAATTAAGAAATGAAGTATGTTAAGATAATCTTACCTTCGTTTTCCTATATGGTGTATGACGTCTTTATACATGGATTCAGAGAACACGGGAGCATCATAATACTTGAGAAGTATCGTACTATTACCAAACAGGTGATTGGAAACGCAACGATTTATCAGTTTATGAGGTACATCATTTCCCCAAACATTGTACCGAGCTTGATTTGCATGATATAAAAGAAATTGCAGCAACTTGGGTCGATCGATATTGACAATCCATGCCTTAAAATTGAACGCTGTTAGAAAGTCTTTCACTATGTTCGAATCGGTGCAGTGCTCGTATAAAATTTCCAAGCACAAAAAAACGATGGCAAAGTTATCTTTCAAATAATCTAACTTTTTCATTATCTTGGTTACTTTCCTGACACAGTCTACCTTTTGATCCGTTGTTTTCAAAGTCTCTAGGATCATGTCACTTAAATTATCTTCATATAGATCATAGTCAGTGTCTACTTGGGATAAAAACATACTAGGCGAGTAAAAGTTGCGTTTCTGACAGCTTTGGACATTTCGTAGGCTGCTTTCTAGTCTGGCAGATGAATCTAAATGATGAGCATACAGTAACTGTCTCTCCTCTGTCAAACTTTTGCGACAGTCCTCCTCCGTAGAGATGAAGTTGTTCGACCAATCTATTAAA
Source organism: Araneus ventricosus (assembly GCA_013235015.1). Taxonomy (NCBI): domain Eukaryota; kingdom Metazoa; phylum Arthropoda; class Arachnida; order Araneae; family Araneidae; genus Araneus; species Araneus ventricosus. The sequence continues at coordinate 337,736 of BGPR01000737.1, forward strand.
GGCGGATAGGTTTTATCAATCCTCAATGGATGACCCTGCCTCTTTCCTTTGAAAACCGAATATTCGCAGACACTGAGATCCAAGGAGGTGACGGACTTGTGGACAACGAAGCTGTACTTGACAATATTCTCCGCCTTGTCTAAATCGATGTATGAGGGATACTGCAATTCCATCAACATGTTGCTAAACTTGAGGTACTTCAACGTATATCAAAACTCAACTGAAATGGCTTTCGAAGAAAAATGGAAAAATATAATCGACTATACTGTAACTAAGAAGCGATGAAAATGCTCAAAGCATAGCAGTATAATATCTTGGTTAAATCTTACCAAGTCGTTCTAGTTTCTGGTTTTCAAAATAAAGCCACATAAAACACTTTTAGACTGAAACCAGGAATTAACTTACTGCTCTATAAGTAACAGATGTTAGAGGAACTATATATGCCGGTCAAATATATGCCCTAAAAAACTTAAGAAGCGATGAAAATGTTCAAAGCATAGCAGTATAATATCTTGGTTAAATCTTACCAAGTCGTTCGAGTTTCTGGTCTTCAAAATAAAGCCACATAAAACACTTTTAGCCGGAACCAGGAACTAACTCACTGCTCTGCGAAGAACAGATGTCTGCGGAACTAGATTTGTCGGCCAAATATATACCCTAAAACCGGTTCAAACCGATATAGTTTTATTCTGCAATATGGTGTGCTAAGTATGTTTACTATTTGATAAACATCCCGATTAAGAACTGCGTACGTGACCGAGGCCCGTTCGACTTCGTATGAAGTACAGTTTAAGGTAGTATTGGAGTTTTATCTACTTAAAGACTTCAAAATACCGCAGCCGACGTAAACAACAGTAGAGATTATTTGTTATTATAAACAGTTTTATTTATTTTAAAAACATACAAGTTATACAAAATTTGATAAACAATGGTATACATTATTTTGCTATCACTATTGGGCAATTGAAACTATATCAGTTTCTCATTTTTTTTTGGTTTTGAACTGATATAACAATTTGTATGACAAATTTAGTTTTCTTTCCGCGGGAAAAAAACTGACTGACGGGACTGAAAAAAGAGATAAATAACTTTTTGTAGTTGAATTGAATACCTAACCTTGGATCCAAATTCAATCAAGACATGTTTAATTGAAATGTATGCAATCGGCACTTTTTTACATTTAAAATTTTTGAAGAATACTGAGAAAACCGAACTGTTAGTTCTTTTTTCACCACGTGATCTTTTTTATTCTAAATTTATTTTAATTCGTTTCTTTTAGTAATTGTTCCTTGTAGGTAGTACATGCAAATTGCCATATGCTTGGATATTTCATATATTTGTCTGATTGATCAATCAATTTTTAATCAAACATCCTTCTGTTATCTCAGATGAAAGGTATCTGACTACGTGCGGGAACGAATTTTTGAAAAAGCGCTTTAATGCGCAATTTCAGTTCATTTTCTGACTCAATATGATTCAAAACAATGATTAATACCAGTCAGGAAATTTTATGTCTCTTGATATTCAGTAAAATGGGATAATTTAGAGCAAAAAGCAAAACACTCTAGCAGAAATTCTAATCCATATTTTCAAATTATTTCTCTACACAGCAAATTTACAGCTGTGATGAAGGCAATGAACTAGGATCTAAGAAATACTTACATTTACAGGAAAGTTATGGCCAGTCGAGTATTCTCTTATTCAAAATTTCACAAAATGCATAAGTATAATCAACATTAAGCAGCTCTAAATAAAAAAAAAACTATTGATCTCAAAACTATATCTCTAGTTCATTGCCTTTACTACAATTAAGACAACATATGTACAGAATTTCAAGGCAAAATATAGATAATTTTTTGAGATATCGTATTTTGCGTAAGTAACTTTTGACAAAATATAAGTTTTTCAAAAAACGCATTTAAAGTTTTAAGTTGCTTTTCATTAAAAATATATTTATTTAACTAACTTCTTTTGAAATTTGTCACATTTGTAAGATATACCTTCTTTATTCAGAATCTTATCACATTTTTTCATTCTGAGAGCCCGTAGTTTTTTTCTAGTGTTTTTTGTCCCTGCTAAAGACTGTCTCTTAGAAGTGACTGTTCTTTGGTTATTGAGGTTAAGATATTATTCAAAAGTAAATATTGACTAGGAACTATTTCTAGTCCATGAAATACTCTTTTAAGACCATAAAATCAATCGTTAAACAACAATTCAGCTATCGACGTCCCAAAATGTGAATTTTGTAACTCCACAAATGTGCATTTTGGCAAAAATGTCTATAGTAGCTTTCGGAACTCAAAATCTAATTCAAATTGACATGGCTTGCAGATAGAGTATATAATTAACTGGCATAAATAAAAAGCAAATTAATTTATACTTCAGAGTGCGGTATATTTGGTATAACGAGTTCCAACCAACTTCCGGTTTCGTTTTTAGCTACCGTGTTTTATTAAAAATTCGATATCTCCGTTTCTATTCATCTTAAAAATAAAATAAACCCAGATTTAGAAAGCTAAATAAGTGGACTTTAAAGTAAAACCATATAAAAAAAATTGTGAATTTCGACCCAAAACCGTCTTTTAGACGTAATCAGATAGTCAACACTTATGTATGTGTCTTAAGGGAGCAGGAAATTTTCAAAATGATCGCTATATATCTTTAAAAATTTCTGCATTATCTTTTAAAACGGAATTTTCCAAACTACTATCATGACCTCAAAAATGTTAGTATTTAAGGAAACATAAACTGTCTAAATTCTGTCAGCGAAAAGTTTTGAATTATTTCAGCTAAAATTGATAAAAAGTGGATCTAAAGATACAGTAAAGCACCATTTATACGTCTTTTAAGGGCTGATGTAAAACGACGTACAGATGAGAAGACGTATAATCGAAATTTTACTATACAACTTTGATTATCACAAATTTAATACTACTCATGCAAATGCATTTAAAGGTATCAATTTTAAAGTTTTTTTAAGATAGTACTATTATATTATTACATAGTATGGAAAATCAATTAAATTTTAAAATTAAGCGTTTATGAAAAAAAATCTTACATAAAACAATTCTTTTCTTAGCTTTATTATGAGAAAAATCATGCATATCTTGAGTAGTAATAATACATATATTATATGCATATGTATATGCATGCAAGCGAGTGTTTAATTAGGAAAATTTTTAACCGTCGTCTGACGAGTTGAGTGTCTATGCATAAATTTAAGTGTTTAATTTGAGTGTCTATGATCATGCATATCTTGAGTAGTAATAATACATATATTATATGTATATGTATGTGCATGCAAGTAGGTGTTTAATTAGGAAAATTTTTAACCCTCGTCTGACGAGTTGATTGTCTATGAGTCTTAAGTACATCTTTCGCTGTTCTTTTGACAAATGCGAAGTTTTTCATTGGAACCATTGTGTCTTTAAAGGAAGATGGAATAACTTCTTCATCACCGCTTAAATTAGAAACAAACAATTTTCCTTCTATAAATTCATCAATTGTGAATAATTTCGAAGTCATCTAGTCTTCACGTACTAGAAAGGAGGAAATTTTCACATTTTAGAACGAGGGAAAACGACGTGAAACCGAAACTTTGCGTCGTATAAACGAAGTTCTTTAACTGCCTTTTAGCTTATTTTGCTCTCTACATGTGCTAAACATCTTTTCGTCAGAAAGTATAATTTGTTTCCACTCATCGTTCCATGACATGACATTTTTAGCATATTTCAATCTTTCTTCAATAACATAATAATTTCTTCAATAAGATCTTTCAATAACTTTGGCGTTTTTTTCATTTTCATAAATTTTTATTAGTATTTAATTTAAGACTCTTCCAAACTGTGAGATGTGTTTTCTGCTGAAACGTTTCGAAATTTCATGAGTCGAAAGACCTTTTTTAGTTGATAATTTAAATATTTGCCGATCGACCCGTGCTGTCAAAATCCATTTTTTTCCAGATCGTTTTATTTCAATCATATTTTCTAATTATAAAATTGTGAATGACAGTTTTAGAACGCTTCATTAGCCTAGTTATTTCTTTTTCAGATTTACCAGCACCCGTGTAAAATAAAATTTTCCTCACTTCGCTCTCAGATTCGCTTTAACCCACGGCATCTTCAAATAAATCGTGGTTAACACAATCAAAACCTGCACCTTTGCTTCTCAGATAATGCTTTAACGAAATACTGACGGATGTGCTTTGTAATGATTGTATGTGATGTATAATACACGAATTTTCTCAGGCGGTCTTATAATTTCTTAACAAACACCTTATTTAATTTTTAGAAAATTGTGTATATTTTAATAAAAGTTAAGTTAATTTCTAAAGTTGGAATTAGTACAGAAAATGTACCATGTTCAATTTTAAATACACACGCTAAAAATTTGCATATTAAGTCCTCTTCTTCAGAAATGCACCAATTCGTTAGAGATCTTATAATTTCTTAACGCACTGTAAAATTAAATGATAAGAAATTCTTAAAGGTCACGTAAAATCCGCGAATTTTGGCGGACTGTGTAAATATCTCTGCTTTGTTATGATTTTATGTGATGTATAATATACAAATTTTCTCAGGTGGTCTTATAATTTCTTAACGAACACTTTATTTAAATTTTAGAAAATTGTGTATATTTTAATAAAAGTTAAGTTAATTTCTAAAGTTGGAATTAGTACAGAAAATGTAACATGTTCAATTTTAAATACACACGCTAAAAATTTGCATATTAAGTCCTCTTCTTCAGAAATGCACCAATTCGTTAGAGATCTTACAATTTCTTAACGCACTGTAAAATTAAGAGAAATGATAAGAAATTCTTAATGGTCACGTAAAATCCGCGAATTTTGGCGGGCTGTGTAAATATCTCTGCTTTGTTCCCTGAAGGGCACCTAGAAATGTTGTGGAACCTACTTCAAGAAGCATTTACGTCATAAGAAAACCATAACCAATCTTGAAAGCTACAACGAATTTAATCTATCCGCAGATAGTGGTGGTCAATTCCAGCGTCCCTGTATACTCTACGTGACGACCTATTGAAGTAAACAACGATTGACCTTCAGGTGGTTTGATACAGCTCGGACAAAGCATCATGCGTAAATGTTTTCAAAACAGAAAAAGGAGGCTCGTCTTTCAGTAACTTAACCTTTGCAAGAGGAGAAATTCGTTTGGCTGGATTGGGCACTCCCTCCAGAAAAGCAGCAGTGTTTATCTTTCCCAAAGATGATAAGGAACGTTAGAATGATGTTACTTTTTATTAGATTTTCGGATTTTCTTTAGAAAATATCAGTTGATGCTAAGTCAGTTAACCTTTCAGCGGGCGCGCGTTTGCAAGAAATAAATATAGTGTAATATACGCCAAAATTAACATTAATACAGCTAGCACATCTGGAGTATTCAGATACGTTTATCTTATTTTAGTTTAGTTATATTAACGCTCCATTTTGAAGCAACGCAAGGCCTATTAAGAGACAGACCTCATCATTTTTAAAACCGTGGTCAGATGACGAGGTCGACATCATTTCAAATAAGCGATTTATAAAATATTACTTTTTATAAAACCCCTTTACCCATTTTGCGTTGAAAGGTTCCAAAAGTATTCCGTAACTGGCGACGACTCCAAACGATTAGAAAGCTGTAGGAGAGAGTAGGGATAGTTAAACCAATTTTAAAATTTTATTAATTTTTTTAAAATTAGGAATTGAAGAATAGATAATTGTAGTGTAAAATTTGGTGTTTTGTCTTCGAAATTAAATGAGAAAATTAGCCATTTTCGTCCAATTTTATTGCTTAAGAAATATTTACTTTTTGTTTCCCATTGTGGCTCAAGTATCCCCATGAGAGGGATGTTACAAAATACAATGTTATAAATTTTATTGCTTATAATTATTTCAGAAATGTTTTGCTTCATGCTTAAGATAAAAAAAACTCCTTCAAAACCAGTCGTGAAAACAAAATTAACTTCATGGTCAATTTTTGTGGTGATGTTTGGTAGTCGAAGAATCATTTCAATTTGGTTTTCATCAATGACGGCAATGTCATAATTTTGTGGCCATTTAAATTTGGAATCTGCAGCTCTTCGAGCAAATTTATGCTCAACCCATCTTCAGAAATATTGAGAATTTAGCCAAAAAATTGTTTTATGGTTTTCTTCCCTGTATATTTTATCAGTAGCAAATCATCAATAGCAGGTTTCTTGTTGATAAAATCATCACCACTTTCAGTATTTCCATCTACTGACATTGTTCAACTTATGCTTTTAATTGAATAATTGTTAGAAACTAAATCAGATGTATCGTAGGAGTCTTTCATAAATCTTTTTTCGATTTTACAGGAAAAAGTTTTGTTTTAATCTTTGGTAATTTCCAACAAAATTTAAATTGTGATCTTTATTGCTTTTCTTTCCTTTTTTTCTTTTCGTGATATTTTCAATAGCTTTTCTTCAATTGTTTGTTTTTCGGTAGTGGGAGTCAAACTTGCTGATTTAGCTCTTTTCCTAAACCCTTTCATAATGAGAAGCAAAGTTACACAAACTCTGGAGAAACAGTTGTTTCACTAGCTGAGGTCCCAGGAATAGGAGAATTTACAGACATATGACCAGAAACAGAAAAATTAATTACAATATTCTGACGCAAATTGATATCTTCATGGGGAGTAAAATCTGAAGAAATCTGGAAATTTTCAATAGACGAATTGATTGCTCCATACCTGACATATCAGTGACAAATGAGCTTTTTTTTCTCTAAACTATTATTTTTTATGAAAGCCTACTACTCAGATATTTCTTAAACATAGCAAATTTTGTAAAAATAAACTACTCAAATGCTGTAAATAACAAAGTTAATAAAAACTAATTTACCAGCAAGGTTAGTTGAGTCATGGCTCATGCATCCCCAGTCTCAGTGTCACAAGTACCCTAACTACCACCATTTCTGTTTACCGAACTATAACTAAATAAAACCTGTAGATATTTAAACTATTATAAACTTAAAATGCACCTGAAATTATAACTATTTCAACTAAGAATACTATTACAGCTTGAAAACAAAATTTGAATGCACAAAAATATAAAATTTAGACGCCTTAAAATTTGCTTCAAACAGTAAAAAAGAACTATTGTTCATGACACTTTCTAAATGACACCAAATTACTTGATTTCTTTTTCACATATGTAGAACTATACATATATGTGTCTAACTGTTGTCAACTGAAGAAAAAAAAATCTGCTGTTGAGAAAAAAGGAGTGTCTCAAGTATCCCATATTTGATCAAGTATTCCTACTCTCCCCTAAATACATCAGAAATTTCTTTCCATATTTCAAAAATAAACTCGATAACAAATCCGGCGCCAGTCCACGAGAAAAGTCCTCAATCGATGTACAAATGGAATCGGCGGAGGTGGCGGCTCATATTTTATACATTTTTTGAAGAGTTTTTTATTTGTCAAGAAACCTTTTTGGAACCTCCAAACCTTGGTTCGTTTTCGGATCAGAGTGACCAAGTATCGGATCGTCGATAATTTGTCCTTTCCAAAGTATCGGAAGGCCGTGCTAGAGAAAGGACAAAATGAAGCTATCACTAATTAAAATCCTTGGGTTTTTACTTTCTCGTTTAGCCTTCGAGCCAGAGCGCATATGCAGGATAATTACATCGTATATCGTATTACATATTTATATCGTGTTGTTTTACAAAAATAAATGCAACTTTTATTTATGTAGCATGCATTTATTAGCTTCATATTAGGCAAAGATTAAATAAATAAAAATTGCACTTAGATTTATAAAATAAGGATATGAGCGTGTAATACGATGTACAATATAAATATCTTCTGCATACGCGCGCCTGCTGGAAGCCTCAGTCAGTTAAAGTCAAACCTCCGTTATCTGGACCTCTATAAAGCGACGTCTCTGTTAAGCGAGTCAGTGTCAGAAAATCGAACTATGTTTCTCATTTTATAATAAAAATTTTGACTTAGACTTACGTCTCTCCATAGTGGCACACACTCAAGAATTGTTGAATTATGACGCTTTTCGTGGTATTTTAAACGCTTATAGCTCCGCAACCATGGAGAGTTGGTTTTAGTTTCATTTAACAGAGAAAGGTAGACATTGAAGATTGCAAAAAGAATTTTAGAATTTGGAATAACGGTTTAGTCACAGTCGAGCTGCAAATTTCGAAATCGTGTTCAAAATCAAAGTTAAAAGCTCTTTTCAATCATGAAAAAGTTTGATGACGTCACAGCAACAGATGCGCGCGCACGCAGACTATTCAAGTACATTAGGCAATTCAGTCATCGATGTTACGTTCAAGCGAAATATTTTAATGACGTCACAGCGACTGATGCTCGCGCACGCAGACTATCCAAGTACATTAGGTAAGTAATTCATTAATCGATCTTACATTCACCACGAAATATTACTCCAGAATTGTTGAATTACGTCGAATTTCGTGCTAAAGATAAACTCTTATAGCTCCGCAATAAAATAACATAGAGAGCTGGTTTTTGTTTCATTTAACAGAGAATTTTATAATTTGGAATTACGGTTTAGTCACAGTCGAGTTGCAAATTTGTGAAAATCACGAAGAATTTTACATAGACAGAGTCAAGTAGTCACATTAGACTAATAGTCACTACAGACTATAGAGTTAATAGTCACATAGAGTTACTTTAGTCACAGAAAGTCACAGTTGAGTAAGGTAGGTAAATTTGTTTTCAGAAAAGGGTGTTAAAATTGGCATAGGATCCGATTTTTGCGTTTAAATTGCCGTTATAGCGAGGTGATTTTTTATAACTCAAGAAGTTATTTAGAGAAGAGAATAGTAACGCAATTCCATTCTTGAGCGCTTCAATAGTGATGTCAATAAATTCTATGCATTTTCATGAAAAATGGCGCAGTAAATGTATCGGAGTAAGTTTCTCGTTGTTGAGCGGGAGAAAATATGCTTTTGAGAACACTTTTAACCCTCCAGCAGGCACGTGTATTCCGGAGATATTTGTATTGTGCATCGTACTACATATAGGGTAAGGTATATTGGCAAAAGATATTTCTACCCATAAAAATTACATTAATGAATCTTCTTGTTTCAGAAATCACCAAATGATACCTGAAGATATAACGGCACGTAAAATAATTTTGTTCCGAAACGTTCTGCTTACCACCTGTTGCTTTCATGCTATTTAAAGCTAGAGTTTTTGCCCATTTTCGTTTTCCTTCCAAACGTTAAAATACATTTTTTCGTATTTTTTACGTTTAGTTCTAAAGCAGCTGATTATTGTTTGCTGGATGTTTTCTTAAGATTTAACCCTTTCCGGTACAAGGCATTAAAATTTTTGAAATATGATGAAAAAACATCATGAATGGGTTTAGTTTATTGTCAAGACCTAAAATCTACAAAAAAAAATTAACTTGCATCATTCCGAGGGGGTCAAACTCCTTTAAGGACACCCCCTCATATGAGGACCCCTTTAGATACAAGCACCTTGATACGCTCAAAAAATATTTTTCAATCCTAAAGAAAATCATAAATTAAAACTTCAAGAATATTGGAGGAAAATTGTCGAGTGAATTTGCTAAAATTGTAAACGTCAAGAACTCAAAAAATTTCGTATCTCTGAATCAAGGAATTTTCGAATTTTTAATCTCTGATATTTCCGATTCGTAAGTTAAATTTCATTGTGCTGCCATCTACATTCTAAAAGGAGTACTATTAACTGCCTTTTCTTGCAGCTTTCCGGGTTTCAAAGTGGATTAGGATTTTTAAAAAAAATTAAAGTTGGTGTCTTCTTTTGTGACCACTGCCCTGGAAAGGGTTAATGCGTGAAATGCTCTTAAGATTTCAAAGTTCATATCGTCGTCGTTAATGCAGACGTCACTAAGTTCACAAAAACCTTTTGATGGACTACTGGTGTCAATTAGAATTTGCAATTAAATATTTCGTGATAGAAACCTGTTTTCTAAACATCAGTAAATCAACCGTAGGAGCTATAAATCTGTAAAATAAATTTTAGTATTTATCATAACGACTCAAAAAAATTAAAGTTGGTGTCTTCTTTTGTGACCACTGCCCTGGAAAGGGTTAATGCGTGAAATGCTCTTAAGATTTCAAAGTTCATACCTTCGTCGTTAATGCAGACGTCACTAAGTCCACAAAAACCTTTTGATGGACTACTGGTGTCAATTAGAATTTGAAATTAAGTATTTCGTGATAGAAACCTGTTTTCTAAACATCAGTAAATCAACCGTAGGAGCTATAAATCTGTAAAATAAATTTTAGTATTTATCATAACGACTCAAAAACTATTAAGTTAAAACTGACCACATCTCGAAACGAGTTTTGGACTTATTGACTTATGCCTGAACGCTGCCGATATTATATATCAAAAAGTATAATTACTACCTTAAAAGCTCATTTCTATGAGCTGAAAGTTACTAGATAAAAATATTTGACCACTTGGAGGGTTAAAACAAAAATTGCCAAAATATTTAATTTATAAAACAGATATAATCTTGAAATGAATGAAGTAAAGTCGCGATATACGCCATTCTAAGCAAATGTATATCACGACGGTTGATAATGACATCGGAAATAAATTTCCTTCTCATGTCAAAATAAAACAAAGTTCGCTTCAAGAATTTTAACAGAACGTGATACCAGTGTGACAGTGATAAAAAGTAATGACCTTGCAAAAACGTGGAAATGTACTTCATTTTTTATGTTTTATTCTTTACTTTTTTTCGTTCTTTTATTTTATTTTATTTATTTAGGTTTCTAAAACAAAGATGTTTCATTGGAGTCTTTCTCCCACCAATTTTTACAAATTTAAGGAAAATAGATTAAAAAAACGCAAACAAAAGCTAAAACTCCGAAATTCACTTGAAATTTACATATACAGGGCATACAAGCACATATTCAAAGAAAAGATGTCTGTGAGAAAAGCAAGTATGTTTAATAGAGAGTCGAATCATTTCAATTTAAGACTATTAAATATTTTCCCTTGCACTTCCCGGTGATCATAAAAAATTAGCTGTCTTTCAAAGAGGCTGCCATTACCGCATTTTGAGTTACAATTCATTAATGACAAAGTGCCATTAATTGTGAACAAAAGTAAGTATGTTTATTACGAATCGAGTCATTTCGACTTTTAAGCCTGTTAAATATTGTTTATTGTGGTTCCCGGTGATAATAGAAAAATTATCTGTCTTCTTAGAGGCTGCTATTACCTCACTGGGAATGCCATTCAGTCAATGACAAAGTATCATTAATTGTTTCAAAGCGAATAACTTTGTCCCTAACTTTATAGGAAAAACCAGTTCTCAACTGAATTCTCTCGCGGATGTCAGGACGGCCGAGTGGTATAAAGCTGGCTATTCACTTGAGGTATAGCCATGCCATTTGTCCTAAGCCCGGTTTTCCCCACCCATTTTAATCGAAAAATACAGGCACGCCATTCACTTGTAAATAAAAGGACGCTAACTCTGAATGAAGGCAGGGGTGTTGCGATCTTCTTTCCCTCTATACAGCTGCTTGTCAATCACCTTTCGATTTTTCCCAGTCAGCAGATTTTAATTTATGCTACCCTGAAAGCGAGGCTTCAATCTACTCAAGACATTGTTCTTTTCGCTAGCCTCTTTCAGCCCTCTGAAGCGAGACTTTAAACTCCAGTGTTTACGCTCCGATTTCAGTGCAGACGGAATTCCAACCACCACAAACCATTTGGCTGATTTCCATATATTTTGATGGCTTTTTCCTTCTCGCGTTCCAAAATATCCAGTATATCTGTGAAGTGAATGGCCGGCTTAAGGCGCTGCGTTCAGGTCGTAGTCAACTTCTGTAGGCATGGATTCGAATCCAACTTCTACGTGGACTTACTAAGGGGTCTATTCTGGTACTCCCGGTTGGGTTGAGTTCCGTTGTTAACGTGCGGAACCCAACCCAACCGGGGGTACCAAAATAGACCCCTAAATATATGGTAGCAGCAATAGATATCGTCGCTTAGCAAGGAACACCACCTATCACATTTTTAGAACTTTTTTAAGAGTAAGAAAAACCTGTATTTTTCGCAACCAATAACGAATATTTTTGGTTTTATTTTTACCTTTTAATATGAACGCGCAGTCTCATGTTCATATCAGACGTGAAAAAATTAACCCTTTCGCTACCAATATTTGATATTCACTTGGACATGTTTGTCGCGGTGGTAGCGAAAGCGTCAAAAATTGTATTGCAAGAAAAATTCAATTTTTTCTTCCTCTTACATTATTTCGAAATTTGAGATAGGCGGTGTTGCTTGTTATGCCATGATATATAGAATTATTAAACATGCGCTAAATTTTTTAATCTTTCTGTTTAATTTTTTTCTTTCTATCTTTTTTCTTCTGGTTGTTCAACTGCCATATAGCTAAGTAATCACTGATTAATTTGTTATATGGCATTGCGAGTAAAACCATTTTTGCCAACATTTTTTTTATAGGTGTCATGCACTATTCTATAGCTAACTCATTTATTCCAGCTAGTAACGGAAGATGAAAGGCTCCCGAGCTTAAATGCTTCCTTTCTCATATACTTCCTCAATATGGTGCACTTTGTGTTCAGCTTTGTAGTACAGTGAAGATAATCATATATGGATTTTGATTTCATCCCTTCGACAAATCAGGTCCAAAATCTGACATATAGGGAAAGTGGAGTAAAACGGGATACACATGTTAACTCTACGGAAAATTAAGGAAAACTAGATTTTCAGTGGAAAAGTAGAATATTTTTTATATTATGTGACAATTTAAGAATAAAACAATTTTTTAAGATTTATCAATAGTTATAATAGTTGACAATTTAAAAAAAGGACGATTTTTAAAAAAATTAACAATAGTTGACAATTTAAGAACAAAGACAGTTTTTTTTTAAGATTGATCAATAGTTACAATAGTTAACAATTTAAGAATAATGACAGTGATTTAAGATCTAACAATAGTTACCGTAGTTGAAATTTAAGAATAAAAACAATTAGTTTAACAATAGTAATAAGTAAGTAAGAATAGTAATAATTCACATAACGTAGTTGTCTTTATTCTCCGCTACACTGCAGATTTAGTGGACTCATTTAGATTTTTTATAAGACGGCTTTGCAATATTGGTTCTTCATACTCTTCTCTTTTTGATTGTTTTGTTTTGAGGTTTTCTTTTTCTGTTGCTTGAGTCACCACAAAAGAATTTTTTCTTCTTTAATAGCATTTTTTTCATTTTCTCTTTTCTTTTCTTCCAACTGTTGGAAATGCTTTCCATCAGATCATTTGACGCAAAGGTCAAATAGGAATGACCCTCACAAACTACCAACTATCTCACAGCCTAAGAAAATCCTCTTCGGTCGGGTATCCGTAGCTTCCTCTAGTATCCCGTTTTACCCCACAAGAAGTATCCAGTTTTACCTCGAGTGCAGAGGTCATAAGAAACGAAATATAACAACGCAATTATTGGAGTAAATCCTTATTATTTGATAGGGTATAAATCCTTAGCAAACGTATAATAAGCTGGACTAAAAAATGGTTTTTAAAAGTGTAATGATTTTTAAGTAAGGATAGTTTAAAATCATACGAACATTGGAGATGTAACTTCATAATACAAATAAACCTTCATAAACAAAGAGAATTTAACAGCAACAAAATGGAAACTATGACCATTCCCTTTTTCTTCCCTAGTGGAGAATAATTCAGTATTTGTCCACTAGAAAGAAGAATTAATAACGCCAAAATAAAAGTGTTCCGTTTTACCCCAATCTCCCCTATATACAATTTTGATATAAAGACCATGTATTAAAATTCATTCATCTAGTTTGTTGCGTTTCTGACTTATGGAGTTTATATAAACAGGAATAGACAAACCGACAGACAATGAATCAATTTACGGACTTGGTCCAAAATTTGATTTGTATTCACGTGTTTAATAACAAAACTAAACAGTAAATTTCATTCATCTAGTTGGTTGCGTTACTGACTTATCGTGTTTGTATAAGCAGGAATAGACAAACCGACAGACAATCAGTCAATTTACGGACTTGCTCCAAAATTTGATTTAGATCCACGTGTTTAGTGACAAAACTAAAAAGTAAATTTCATTCATCTGGCTTGTTGTGTTTCTGACTTATCGTGTTTATAAAAACAGGAATAGACAAACCGACAGACAATCAGTCAGTTTACGGACTTGTTCCAAAATTTGATTCGGATTAGTGACAAAACTAAACACTAAATTTCATCCGCCTAGTTAGTTGCTGGGTCATTAAAATACTCAGAGGGGTAAAAGACCTAGAGGGGGTCCGTAAAATATGGAAATTCATCAAAATCTCGGGGTCGATTTTTTTTTTCATGACTACAATACTCTATCGTTGTATTTTTCATGTGCAAGAAAAGTAAAAATGAATATATTGAAACTTTTGATGAACCGATTTTATTAATCTAAAGACACTAGTTTTTCTTCCTAGCTTAATTCTTTTAACCCTAAACACACAATGACCGGTTATAAACTTTTGATTAGAAAATTCGCGTAAAATGTTATCGCTTTTTCACACTTGAGTTCATGACTTTTTCTATTAAATATATGCAATTAATTTTTCATTATTCACTTTTATTCTTCTTTGTTAATTCTATTAAACACATGTTGCTTACAGTTATTTAACATAACAGGTAATTTGGCCGAAAGCAAAATTTATTGCCATATAAGGTTATAGGATGGCACATGCACGTTTCATATATCGTAACAATTTGATGCACATTTCTGCAGACTGCTGCATGGTAAGTTCTCTCTCTCTAAATATATATATTTAGTTAAATATTTCAAATAATCAAAACATTTTTTATATTTTCAATATATACATATATTAATCTAAAAATTAAAATTAAAATAAAGTTACCTTATCAATAATCATACAAATGAAATACAAAAGATAGTTTGATTATATACTATTATTACTATGAAAAAGACAACCCAGAATTGGAATTCCAACAATCAAATGCCAATCGGTCTTGGGAACCGATATTTGTCGCATTAATCTACATTTGTGGCGCCAACCCTCTGCGAAAGCCAATTGTTGGAATATATATGTGATATTTTAATTTTTTAACTTTCCTAAATAATCTTAACGATACTTCATTTTAAATACTTCCACTTTCATCATAATTAACGCACTACAACTTTCTTTTCAAATCACGTGCTTCTAAAGGGGAAATTCCCTTTCCTGCGTACTTAAGCGTTCTGCGCATTCTTTTCTGCCCTTTTTCACGCCGGCATGTAAGCTTTCAACAACAACGCGCCGCTCGGGCGTAAACTTCTGAATTCTGGTCATGGAGCCGCATACAAATTAAATACTTTACCTATGAAGACATAACGCGATGCCTAAATAAAAGAAGATTTAAACAAATATCGTCTCTTCCTTGATGACAATGGACTGCCTTTCACCTTTTTAAAGTCTGTTCTTATATATATATATTATCCCTCAAACGTACATCGAAAAACTGCATCAAACAGCAGTGAAAGGTACAAAAAAGTGGTCTAAGTCAATAATTTTTTTTTCTTATATCTCTGTAAGTGTTTGTAGGTACAAGCGTGAAAATATGTATGTGAGCGAAAGAAAAACATTTTACTAATTTACATTTTTGCACTACGGGAGCCGTTTAAAAATTTAATTTTTGTAAATTTTATACTATACTATAGATACTAAAAGCAGAAGGTAAGTTTAAAAATTTAGATGTTAACATGTAAATAGACTCTGTTGCTATCAAAACTATTGAAAAAAGGCAATCCAAGTATAT
>BGPR01000737.1:355768-376122 GCA_013235015.1 Araneus ventricosus
ACAAATTGCAACGTAACAACAACAACAACAACAACAACAACGTAAAATCAAATCAACAAGGTAACAATCAACAACCAAATCAACAACAACAACAACCGTAACAAATGTAACAACAATCAACAAATCAACAACCAAATAACAACAACGTAACAACAACAACAACAACAACAACAACAACAACAACAAATACAACAAATCAACAACAACAACAACAAACAACAACAAATAACAACAACAACAACAACAACAACGCACCGACAATCGCAACAACAACAACAACGTAAACAACGTAACAAAATCAACAAATCAATAAATAACAACGAATACCAACAATCAACAACAATGTAACAACAACAATAACAATAACAAATAACATCATCAACAATAACAACAAATAAATACAATAACAACAATCAACAACAACAACAACAACAACAACAACAATAACAACAACAATAACAACAACAACAACAATAACAACAACAACAACACAACAACAAAATACCAACAATCGACAACAATGTAACAACAACAACAACAACAACAACAACAGAACAACAACAACAACAACAACAATAACAACAACAACAACAATACAACAACAATCAAACAACAACAACAACCAAACAACAACAACAACAAATACCCAACAACAACAACAACAACAATAACAACAACGCAACAATACAACGTTATCCCAACAACGAACAACAACAACAACAACGTAACAACAACAACAAATCAACAACAACAACAACAACAACAACAACAACAACAACAACAACAACAACGTAAATCAACAACAACAACAACAACAACAACAACAACAAATCAAATGCAACAACAACAACAACAACAACACCAAATTCCAACAACGGTACCAATTGTTTTTAGCAAAACGATTTTAAAAAAACATAAATACAAAAAAAAATACTAGAAAATTCCTCTTCCTTCTTGTGTCTAGATGTATCTTTATAAAAAAAATCTACAAAAACGGAAACAACATCAGTCAAATTCTGTTTAATAAAATACACTTCCAACGCTTGCGAGATGTCTTAATCCATAAATTTTAGGGAACTTTGTAAAATTCTCTAATGAATTTGTGCTAAATGGAGATTGAAAAAATAAAAAGGTACTTTACTTTGAAATTAAGGACATTTAATTTATAGGTTTTAGTTTTTTTTTATTATCTATTTTAGAATCCTGAACCAGGAAAATCAAAATTCCCATTATCCGTATTAGTACTAGGACCCAATATTGTTTACTTAGAGATAAAAATCCCTTTATTTGAAAACGAAGATGTTAAAAATTTAATTTTCACAAGTTCATTACTTGGATTATTCTTGATTACATATTCACAGACACATTAATAACGACAGAACTACACACAAGTGGAAATTCTTTTAAAAAACTCTATCTCGACATCAAATTATCTCTTGCACTACAGAAAACCTCGTTTAACTGTGTACTCAAGCTAACCGGAAACACTATTCGAATGCCTCTTGGAAATCAGAAATCCAAAACACTTACTAGACCAAATGGTCCTCAAGAGACTTCGGTTGGAGTTGTACTTTGTATTATACTTTCTCTTCGTATATTTTGTAATGTGGAGAACAAAAAACAAAATAATTTAAAAGTTATTTTCAAAAGTAAGTATAAGCAAATGGATTTTAATAGGAAAAAATTTGGTGAAATTAGCCTTAAAATGGTCAATATGACAACCTGTGTAATCTCACGTCACTTCAGAGATAAACCTCGCTTGTGCGTACGTGGACTGGATTTACCCAATAGTTACTGCGCCGAATCTTGAGATAGCGGCAAGACCTTTGTTTATCAAGCACTCTCAGCTTAGAGAACGAATTCTTGGGGCTTTCTATATTGTAGGGAATTTGGGACCCAAAGGCCAGTGTCTGAGGTTGCGTTCGCGACACGGGTAGGGAATTCCTCTTTCAGCATGCAAACGATTGATATTTAAATCCATCTGATTTCAGCGTTTGTCGTAAAGGAGTTTAACTTTAAAGAAAGTCATTTTTCTGGTAATGGAAGGCCAAAATAACTCAGTTAAGACACATTAATTTGAGAAAAATAAACCCATTAGCTTATTGATGACATTAATTTTTCGTTAATTAATTTTGGCAATTAATTATCAAGTCAAGATACATTATATTTTGAGATAAGAAATCGGAACATCTAGGTTTTGCTCTTCATCGGAAAATTTGGCGAGAACTTTCACGCCTGTCTTAAAATTGCATTTAAAAAAATTGTTGAATCGATGGAAGTGAGCATTTCCCCATCTTTACAAATGGCTATGGATGCCTGGTGTCATATGATTTTTTTCGTCTCCCGTCATCATCAGTGACTTATCTTGTATAAATGACGCTTGGACATGGTATTTTTCCACCTTTATAGTATTTGACTCTTAAAAAGTGACATAACGTATTAATGTTTTTTTTCACCATGGCTGGTGTAAAGTGCGAGAGAGTAAGTGGAAGCCTGGGAAAAGTACATTTTTCGCCCCCCCCTGTCAATAATAAAGTGAGGGACTTATCTTGTATAGTATTCGGCTACATGTTATTTTTTCTACCCTTTATAGTATTTGATTAAAAGTAACATAAACGTGATTAATGTTTTTTTTCACCACATGGCCATGGTGAAGGAGAGCAAGTGGTGCCTGAAAAGTAATATGATTTTCGCCTCTGTCATCATCATCATGAGTGACTTATCTTGTGGCAATGGCGTCTGGACATGTTATTTTTTTCTGCCTCCCCCTTATAGTATTTGACTTTAAAAAGTAACATAAACGCATTGATGTTTTGGTACCATGGCCAGTGGGAGCAAGTGGTGCCGGGAAAGTAATATGATTTTTTTCGCCTCTCCCCGTCATCAATCAGCGACTTATCTTGTATAAATGGCGCCCGGATCATGTTATTTTTTCGGCCCTTTACAGTACTTGACTTTAAAAAGTGACATAAACGAACGCATTAATGTTTTTGCACCATGGCTAGTGGTGTAACAAAAACAAGTGGCGCCTGGAAAGTAATATGATTTTTTTATCCCAGTCGTCATTAGTGACGTAACAAGCGTAAATGGCATCAAGTATGGTATTAATTTTACGCCCCTTAATTTTTTGCTTTAAAATTGGTATAAACCCATTAATATTTTGACTCCAAAGCGACCCTTAAAACTGGCGCCTGGGGCTTCTATACCCTCCTTGCTTCCCGATCACTACGCCACTGATTTCATTGGATTTTCGGGTCACGAGAGGTCAACTTTCAGATTAAAGTCAGGTCCTCCACAGAAAGAATCCTTGGTTTGAATCCCCTCCTGGTAAGTGACACTTGGCGAACTATGCAGTCCGGAATCATTTTTATTTCCTTTTAAAACTTTCAATACTCACTTCTTTCAATCGTTGTCATTGGTATTTTGGGGCCGCGGTAGCCTCGTGGTAAGGTCTCAACCACTGGTCCGGAGGGCTCTAGGTTCGAAACCCGATTCCACCGAGGATCCGCCATGTGCGCAGGCGTGGCGCGCGCCAAATCCGACGCCGCTGGCCAACCGCCCTCCCGCTGGTGTGGTGCGGAAGTTTGGAGAGGGAGGCGCCAGTTCAGGTGTCTTCTTCGCCATCTGACCGAAGTTCAAAATGAAGCGGTCCGTCCCAAAATAGCCCTCGTGTTGCTTTAAAACGGGACATTAATACACCTAAACTAAACATTTGTATGCAGCGGCATTTTGCTCAATCTGAATACAATGTTCTTTAATAGTTAAATTTGATAAAAATGTTACATATTTTTTTCTAAGTGCTTTGCGGAATTTTTGAATATCTATACGAAGTTATATTTAAATGAAGCAATGTCCCAAAGGCCCAACATCTGCGGTATGGTATTTTCCAGTTTGAAACATAACTCTATTATTTGCAATGTTCAACTTATTTTCAAAACTCCCCATGAGGGATTTGTTGATTTAAAGTAACTTTTTGCATGTTCGTAAAGATGGAATTTTGTGAACTTACGTATTCCCGAAGAAAATACAATAATTTAATAGTTAAGTATCGATAGTAGATTAACTTTAATTTAATTTTTATTCGACATGAAAACTGCTAGTGAATTTGGTAACGGTAGTGAATTTGAGAAGAAAAAAGTTTGAGAATTCCGTAATAATTGTAATAATGAATTATGAAAGATATTAAAGAATTAATGGTAGAAAAAATATTATTAAAATGAAAAATATATATATAAAATAAGTCTTTCGTAGCATGTTAAATGCAAAAGCAATTGTTTTCATGAAAAAAAACCTTGAAGTGGAAACAAGAATCGTAAATGCGTGCGGCGCTAAAAACAATACGACTGGAAATAAAGTTACAATGAATATCGTATGAAAGATAATTCCTAAACATTCATTGAAAATTGAAATGTATTATAAATCAGATTAAGCTCCCAATTTTCCTAGAGCAGGGGCTCCCAACCAATGGGCCGTGGACTGCTTATTGGTGGGCGGCGGAACCCTAGGCACGAATCAAACTGAGGGGTAAAGAAAGTGAATGTACCATCGAATGAAGAAGACTAGTTAAAGGAACTATCATACGACCAGACTTTAAAATCGTTTTTTAGAACAATATAATTGGTCTCGTTCTAGATAAACGCTCGGCAACAGTAACCTGCAATTGCCAAACTTGCACTGAGACATTTGATGGGGTTCTCGACCACTTATCTGTGTGAATGCTTTTTCTCAACTTTAGTTATTTTTTAAAGTTAGTACAGAAATAAACTGAACAAACAAAATGAATCCTCGGGGGCCACAATGAATGTCAAATATGCCATTGAATTTTTATTTTGAATCTTAGCCGCTTGTTTTTAAATTTTCTAACATTGTGACAGCTAAGTAATAACAATAAAGTTTTTGCTTCATAAAAAAATAATAAATTTTTAATCCTTTTACAATGAGCTTTACTAATTACTGATATATGCGTGCATATAATATGTGTCTGCATTTTTTTACTTGTATATGTAGTTAGTGGGTCTCTAAATATTTTTTACACAACAGGTGGTCCAAAACAGGCACAACCAAAAAGGTTGGGAACAGCTGGTCTAGAGTACTTCTGTATTTCTCTTCTAAGAAGATATATTACAACGAAGACATAATTATCGTACGTTCCTCATAACTTTTCTTTCCCCCCATACGTTTTGCTGCTTTTAATCATGTTTCTAGTTTGATATATAACAGGAATAGGGAGAGTCTCTTATGCAACATTACCGGTGTTATTTACAATTTGCACTGAAGTATATAATTGCCTGCAATATAACAACAATTACAGAACAATAACCCTTAAAATTCTGCTCATGCGATCTTTTGTCCAACTGCCGAAATTTAACCCCTTAAGTAGTATGCCCGGAAATTTTCCGGACATCGAATTACCACAATTTTAAACTTAAAAACTGAAGCAAAGTCATTCACAGACGTTATAATTCGATACAAAAATTACGTGAAATCCATAAATATTTCAACTATCCTTTAGGTTCTCAAATGAATTAAAATGACACCGCATTTCCAAAATAGAAGGTGCCATCTAATTAGTTGAGAAAACAAACCACTTAAGGAGCTAATGAGGCATTTCAGTTCAAAAAGTTTCCCAAACCTGATATATAAACTTGATAATATATATAATATATTATATAGCGTTAGTATAGAATTTAGGAAATTTAACAAGGGTAATATAAAGCTCAGATATAATATAAAGCTGAGAATTTTTTAGTTATTTTAACTTCCCAGTTTCGAAGCAATGCGAGGCATTTGGGATGCACTACTTAATTTGGAACCATGGGCAGATGAGGAGGACTGTCCTCCCAAGTTTTCGTGCACACCATATATATATAGGAGGACTGTCCTCCCAAGTTTCCGTGCACACCAGAGGAGGACATTTGACCCTCGATGTCAGATCAAGTGTGCACTAGAGACACAGGCGCCTCAATCCCATGATACCACCTTACGCAAGTCGAATCTGGTTGGTTTGTCAGCTCACATGACCTTCTGATTGTGCAAGCGCACGCGATGCCTTCGGCATCTGAAGTGGGTACCTTGCAAATTGTTTAACTTTAAAAAACATCAGCGGCTTCGCTTTCAGCAAAGTGGGAACCTCGTAGCTCCGCTTTTTCATTGAAAACGTAATTGTCATAAGCTTGTAATTGAAAAAACCGCGCACATTCAAAATCAAAAAAGTTACTGGAATATTGGCCAGAAATCCATGTGACCGATGACATGATCCGATTAGCCAATCAGATTCGACTTGCGTAAAAGTGGTATCATGAGATTGAGCCGCTTTGAACACTAGTCTCCTTGCGCCATCTATATTCGCAGAAACAAAAACAGAAGAGGCAGAAACAGGAATTTTTTGCAAGGGAATGAAACCAATTCAGACATGTTAAGAGAGTACCTTTCTAAAGATTCAGCCGAGTACAAATGACCGATTACCACCGACTAATTCACACCCTCTGGAATCCCCATCGTTTTCAACTACTTCTCCAAGAATCGTAAACTTGATTTTCCTTAGTCACAACTGTCCTCGGATATAGATGTCTTATATCTTTCTTCATATATTTAACAATACAGGGGACAGCAGTGACATGGCGGTAAAGTTTCAGCTTCGAGACCAAAAGGTTCAAGATTCGAAACCTGATTCCACCAAATATCCACAGTATACGTGGACCCTGGTGCAAAGTGGCTCAATCTCATGATACCACTTTACACAAGTCGAATCTGATTGGGTAATCGGATCATGTAATCGGTCACATGGAAATCTCGCCAATATTCCAGTAACTTATTTTATCTTGAATTTGCGCGTTTTTTTTCAATTACAAGCTTATGATGCTTTACGTTTTCAATGAAAAAACGAAACTACGAGGTTTCCGCTTTGCTGAAAGCGAAGCCGTTGATGCCTTTTTAAGTTAAAACAAATTGCCCGGCACCCACTTCAAATGCCGCAGACATCGCGTGCGCAATCAAAAGGTCATGTTAGCTGATAAACCAATCATATTCGACTTGCGTAAAGTGGCATCATGGGATTGAGGCGCCTGTACTAGTGTTTACTTTAATAACTCCTCCTTCTTGGAGAAAATTAGCGCGAGTTAGTGTTCATATAAAGGTTTTTTTTCTCATCTCTCAGTTATAAGCATAGGGTAAGTTTTTATTTATTTATGAAGGCTTATTAATAGAGCCAGATGGCTAATATTTTGAATCATCTTATTAGCGTTTTGATGTATGTGTTTTGCCTCTTTCTTTTGATTATTTGCTTTTAATGTACATTTCTCCGTTGTCCTCTGTTTGGGTTATTACAGGAAAGCTAGCTTATTACAGGAAAATTTCCTAAATATTATTTTGAATCTATTTCAAAAGTTCTTAGCCCTTGAAAAAGCGGACTAGAATGGATTCCGTATTTTGTCTTAGGTTGTATTCGATTCACTCTGAGTTTATTTTTCTTTCTTTCTTTATTTATTTTTGGCTATCTTTGTATGATCTTGATTTCCATTGTTCTCTGTTTTTTGTTTTGCTGCTGCAATGGACCTTATGCATGTGACGTCACATCCTCCAACACGTGACCTGCCGGAGGCAGCCATTGGTCAGTCTTAAACAGCTGACTCAGAACTGCTTTTATTTCTGAGTTGCTTATAGGCCGATCGTTTTGTTTATTCCTCCACAGCTGTTTTTCTATACTCTCGAACCCAAAGGGTGCATAAGGTCCATTGCTCCCTACTTAAACATTGTCTTCAATTTATTTTTTCCTAAATTTTACCCTTTAAATTTTATTGTGTATAATAAAAATACTTTTTTGTTCTAGTTTTAAGTTTAAATTATGATTCCTTTTTTAATTTCTTCCATTTTTTCTTGTTGATTGTTTTTAAGCTTTAGAAAGGTAAGAGGATAAAATAGTTTTTCTTTCCTGCTGGTCAGCGCAAGAAGATTTATAAGTTGTAATCGAAACTTACCGTAAGTATAGTTTAATATCGATGTTTGGAAAACTCTGTTTTGATCTTAAAGATATCACAACGCTTTTCTTGCTTGTTACTATAAAAGCAAGGTAGCATCCAATATACCCAACGACGCAAAAATGTACTAAACCCACGAACTGGTTCTTTCATTTCAATTCAGAATTTTTATATGATGTAAGAGAAGTTGAAACTAGTGGCGATGACCTTAGTTTTAAACAGTCACCACCAACTACAGAGCGTCTATGAAATATTCTTCCTTAATTTTAACGTAAACTTACGTCCCTTCATAGTGGTCCAATGGGGTGTCGGGAAAGGAAAAAATTATGACGCTTTTCGTGGTAAAGTTAAACGCTTATAGCTCCACAACCAAGTAAAGCTCTTATCATACAGACAAAAATACAGTCAACGCAACCACGAACTCAACTGTATCTCCATTTCTCCAAAATTAGAACTTCAAAAAATAAGTTAAAAATTATAAAAAATAAGCATTAATAAAACCTTAAAATAAAACGCAAAATAGAACGAAAAATACAATTAGAATGAAAGCAAAATAGAACGAAAAATACAATTAGAATGAAAGCAAAATGGAAGAAAATTGTAGAAGAACCAAAATGGCGATTCTCCTCAGAGGCCACACGCCATTGTAGCTCTGAAGCAGGACAAAAATTTTCTGAAAAAAAGGAACGACCATAAGTCAAAATTATTCCTTTATGTGGCCTAAATTTTTGTCCAACCTCTGAAAATAGGATAAAAGGAAAAAAGTTCTTTTAATATGTAATTTAATTTTCGTTAATTTTATCAATTATAACTGTCCATTTCTCCAACTCTGATACCAATTTCGACCGAGCTAGGGTTGCCAGCGTTGGGTAAGGAGTTGGTAGCAGTTTTTATTTTCCGACCGCCAGAAATATAATTCTATCCTTATAGTTGGCGAAAATCTTATTGGTTGTTTGTTGTTGTCGCTTATTTTGATTCTATACACGTTATTAAAGGATGACTATCATTAGTGTTCTTGAAAAGAAAAAAAGCATGTGGTGCTTTAGCCACTGTTATTATGTACGCTATTCAAAAAAGGGAAAAGAAGAAAAGAAAAGTTTGGACTGGGAAATGGTTACTGAGAAGGAAAGCACTTGGATGTTATGAAAATCTAATGCGAGAGCAAGCCCTAGAAGTAATTTTTTCAAAAGCATTTTTGTTTAAAATTCTGATATTTTTTTTTGAAATAGGCAGTAAGTAGTATAATTTTTGCTGTAATTTTTACAACAGGAATCAGAAAGATAGCTAAGGATGGATGTGGACAGTTTCGAATTTTTATTAGAAAAGACTCGACCATTAATAAAGAGGATGGACACAAATATGAGGCAATGCATATCAGCTGGGGAACGACCACCTCATGGGAGCCGCCACCTTTGAGTATGACGTTGTGTGTTATGACGAAAGCAGTCAACTATTCTTCTGATTGGTTCATATATAAGGTTGGGTCAACTCTGTCAAGAGAAATCTACAGGGTTGAGTGTATTTTCCTCAACCCCAACTTCCACATATCACACCCAGATTACACCCAATTCTCAACTTTTGAGTTGAACGTACGGTTGAGTTGAGGGTTGGGTTCTCAAATTTTTGCTCGTGTGATATGGCTTTAACATGGAGAGTTGGTTTTAGTTTCATTTAACAGAGAAGGGTAGACATTGAAGATTGCAAAAAGAATTTGGAATTACGGTTTAGTCACAGTCGAGATGCAAAGTTGTTGAAAATCACGAAGAATTTTGATGATGTCACAGCGACGGATGCTCGCTCACGCAGTAAAATACTCGGAATCAAGTTTGCTCATCGACCAAGAGTTCGATATAGATAAAGACGTACTGATAATTATGATGGGAGATTTCAATATAGACGCGAGGAGAAACGAAAAGGCATTCGATTTTCTTAAAAATCATTTTAATCTCAATATGGTTCCTACAAACTATCCAAGTACATTAGGCAATTCATTTATCGATCTTACGTTCACGCAAAATGTTCCTCCAGAATTGTTGAATTACGTTTGCTATTTCTCGTACCATCGTCCGATTTTACATAAGTGTTACTAACAGAAATTGTATCCAAAATTAATAACATGAATAAATATATTACATTTGAAAACAAGAATTTTTGTCGCGAAAGAAAACCCAACTAAAATCACGGATCAGTCACATAAATTGAGAGTCACAAAGAGTTATCCGAGTCACATAATCTCAGAGTCACAAAGAGTTACTTAAGTCACATAGAGCTACTTTAGTCGCAGACAATCACAGTTGAGTAAAGTAAGTAAATTTATGCCCCTCAATCCCAGCGGCCGTTTCGCAGAGACAGCCTCCCGTCAAGTTTTTTCAGTGTAGTTCATAGGAATTATATTCTTTATAATATGATGTGACTAACTAATGATTCACTTATGTGCTTTGTTTTTATCAACCTCAAATTAAAAAAGCTCCTTCCTTAAAGCTACCGTTGAATTGGTCTAAAGCAGTGATATTCAAATCTTCATAACTCGGTATGCTTTAACCGCAGAAGTGTTGGCTTTTCTAGTTTAAAATGTTAGTGTGCCAAAAATATTTTACTAAATATGACTTATAGGACCGGGGATCTGTATAAAAATTTAGACTTCGTAATTTTTTTAGAAGACATTTATTCACTCAAATAATATAAAATATAATCCTTTACTTCATTTAAAGCATTTTACCGATTGGAAGTATATGCCTATCTCTAACTGGTTAGAAATTAACTATTGTACCACGATTAGAGCGGAAACCTTGTTTATTTATAATGTTGAAATACGATACTGTTTTGGGAACAGATTGCTTTTAAAAATTAAGTAGTTGTATCATCTGGTTTTATAAATCATGTTTCTAACTTTGTTTACGTAATACCAGCTACAACTCAACTCCACTTGGAATAATATAATTTGGATTTACTGTTCTGTCGTCTGTTGCAAATATACGGTTTCAAAATTTTGTAAAGATCTGCAATTAAAATATCTGAGATTAATATATTAATAATATATTAATCTCATAGTTAATTTATAGTATTTATTAAACCTTTTATCAAAGTGGCGTCCATGACAGGACGCCACTTTGTTAAAAGAGATTTAATCTGATGTAGATCATAAAAATCAAAATATAAAGTTTTTGCTTTTGGAAATCTTTATATTCAAGCACAAATTCCGGTCATAGTTTAATTAAATGTTATGATTTCAACTGTAAACAAGTACTATCTAATAAATAATATAATAATGGTTATGTACCGACGACAGGCATTGCTCGTTTTCGAAAATCGAAGTGAAGTTTGTTGATAATAAATGACTCTTTTTAACACTAAACGTACCGAAACTTAATATATACCTATTTGTACTGCAACCAGTCAAATGACCTGTTTTTAGATAAGGACTTTATTTCTTCTAATTGAATGGAGCAATACTGATTTTAGTAAGGAAATATTCAACAAAATAACTTTAAGGTAATAATTCAACAAAAATAAATTTTATTCATTTTTATAAAGTTATCGTCTTCTCAGACAGACAAAAATCTTTACGCGTGCTTTTGCCGATGTTGACAAAGACAGACGAATCAAGCCTAAAACATTATCATGCTACGATACGTCGAAATAGATGTTCGAATTTGAATTATCGTTTTCATAGACAGAAATGTGTGAGGAATGTGCACGAACATCACATTTTCTGATTCGATTACCTTATAAGGAAATACATTTTTCTCCCAGTCACGGTAAATAACGGTAGGCTACATGTGTTTATCAGAATTAACAAATAAAAATAAATAATGAAAATTAATTGCATATATTTAATAGAAAAAGTCATGAAGTCAAGTATGAAAAAGCGATAACATTTTACGCGAATTTTCAAATCAAGTTTACAAACGGTCATTTGACATGGTATGTTTAGTGTTAAAAACATTAAAATTAATAATTTTAAATGCATTTGAATATAATGTATATTATGAATCATACCTAATATTATTCATTAATTTAATTTTATTCAATATAATGTATCGAAAATATTTCCCAAATTTGTTAAGCTAATTATCGGTGTTTCCGTTATTTTCGAAAAACGTAAACAACTGTTCGTTGAAACTAATTAACATTTAAATAAACTTTATTTGCCGTTTTTCCAGTCGTTTCTTAAAATATATTGGCAATGGTGTTTGCTTCCATGATAATTTGTTTTACTCTGATGTCTTGAAGAAATTTTTATATTTCTCAGATTGATAGGAACATAATTAACTGTGGAATATTTTTATATGCTTCATTTTTCAGTTTATTCTCTATAGAATAAATTACTTCAGTGAAAGCTTTAGAAGAAATATTTATAGTTAGAAAAATCGTCAAAATATAGACAAAAGGTTAAATCGTGTCTATGCGCCCTTTCTTCTATTTTTTCGGAATCGCAATAATTATGCAACAGATATTCCGAATTGCACTTTATTTTCACGAGTTTTTATAAGAAATTATTCCCTTTTGCCAGTCTGTTTATGGATCTCTTCTCAACGTGTTTTTAACTTTAAAGATAATATTCTATAAAGCGCCATACTGAGAAGACTGGCAGGTACTGCCTCTTCCGATTAAGATGTTACTTTTCCTTTCATTATCAAAGCTTGTTGCTGCTTTCGTGCTGCCATCTATTTTCTAAAACAAGAAGTGTTGAATTTTTAAAGTAACAGAACCACCAATAGATGGCAGCGTAAGCGATGTCTTTTCTTAACAAAAGACACATAATTTACTACTTTGATAAAAAAAAGTATTGGGAATGTTTCATTTAAAATACTTATATGTTAAAAAACATTGTAAATTTTTACCAAATATTTTTACGACTTATATAAACATCTGGCAATACTCAGCATTTAATTTTATATTATCGTCTGAAAATAAATATTTTTAATGAGATAAAAATTTCAACTTCACTAATTTTCAAAATTGCAAATGTCATTGAGCAAAGAACATACATTACATTTTTGTTTCCGTAATGCGATTTCTGAAACAAAAATAGTTCAAATATTTCAAAAAGACTTAAAAAAATTATTTATCGAAACAGAGTATCAAGAGTATTTGAGTAGAATAAAATGTTTAAAGAGCTAGAGAATCAGTTGCAGGTAAATCACGCTTTGGTAGGCCATCCATTTCGTCTAGTCATCGACATATCAATCAGATCAGAGAATTGGTGCTTGGTTACCGTCGTTTGACAATTGCAGACACTTTTGAATAAGTTCCTATATCGAAAACGACCTGAATTATGACAAGATAACTAAAGACAATATTAAGACAAGATAACTAATGGGTTTTGCACCACGATAATGCGCTTAATCACAGTGCCATCATTATTCGTGAATTTTTTTTCCAAAAAAGTAAAAAAATCCCTGATTCGCATTCATTTGTTATGGCACCGTGAGACTTTTTCGTATTCCACGGTTGAAGCTGCCTCTTGCTTTACAGTAGTATAATTGTCCGTACATATTTGTTTGAATGAAATACGTCAGATATTTTAAATGATTTTTTTACTGCGGAACGTCTGATGCATCATAGTGATGCAGAATAATCTCAGAATCTCATTGACAAAAAATCACTTGTGTCTTCACACTAAATTTTATTTTAAACACGTGTTACTAGTAAATAGGCGGATATTGTTCGTTATAGCGGCCACAGAGATTGAATCGCCAAGCAACCGAGATAAATCGCCAAAATGGTGATAAAATCTTGCCGCTAAGAGAAAGACGGCTCGGCATAGCGGTGAGAACATTTGTTTTGGGTGCGCAATGAACCTTTTATTGGTCTCCTGCGCACGCGATACCTAAAGCATCTGAAAAGTTGTGCATGCGATGCCTGCGATATCCGAAGTGGGTACCGGGCAAATTTTTTAAACATAAAAAACATCAGCGGCTTCGCTTTCATCAAAGCGGGAACCTAGTAGCTACGCTTGTTCATTGAAGGTTAGGAATCTACGTTTTCTAAAATTCCCAAAATGAGCTCTCACCTCAAAACGTTCCTTCGTCAAAAAGTCAACAGAAGCGTACAGAATCACGGCAGTCCTAAACAAATCCGTTCGGAAATGATCAGAACTGTAGAACACTGAACTTACGAGCTTGGCGAAATTCGAAGGTCGCCAATTCAGCTCGGTGGCCGCTTTAACAAACAAGTACCTGTTTAATTTATTTTTCCTTATTCTTATACGCGATATGCATACAAAAATAATTGAACTAGAAAAAGTGAAATAGTATGAAAAAGTGAACTAGAATGAATTCCTTGTTTTTGTTGTCTGCTTTTCGTTTACTTCAAATTACTATAGGATTGCTTGTATTACTTTCTTTTTTTAAATTTTGGCTTTATTGGTATATCTGTCTATTGTTTTCTGTTTTTTGTTATGCTGCTGCAATGGCGCGCATCGTAAACATTGTCGTAATTTTTCTAATTTCATTGCTTTTTTCAATTAAATTCTTTTATTCATTTTAATTTTTTAGTTTTTTGTATAATATTAAAAATTTTTTTTCTTGTTCCAGTTTTAATTTTGCTTTCTTTTTTAAATAATAATTTTATAAATTTTTTTTTAAATCATTGTTTGTTTGCATACAAAAATAATTGCCATACTCAAAAAGATTCAAATTCTAGGTTTTGTTGAATTTTCACTTTTTAAATTTCCCTGCAGTCGAAAAAAAGCTTTTTTTTAGGAATTATGTTTGTTTGCCTGTCCGTGTGTATGCCAACAGGATGTCTCAAAAACCTTTCTCAGGTAAATGAATACAGTAACTAAAGATGTTTGCAATCTTTTCACTGAATATGAATGCAGTGGCGGCTCGTCCATAAGAGCTGCAGTCCCCCCTGAAATTATTTTAAAAGATTGTATTTTTTAAAATTATAATTGGCTTACTTTTCCACTTTGAGAATTCCGTAATGAACGAAAATGACAAAAAAGTAATAAAACATGTAAAAAGAAGACGGAAAATCAATCAAGAATTAAGAGAGAGAGACAGACCAGAGCTTCAGAAAATTTTGCATCTCCTCAGGATATGAAATTAACATAATGAACAACGCGAAGCGGTAGAAAAGCAACCCTTTCTCCACTTGAAATTGCATTCATTTGAATGCATTTTTTCAGCTCTAATTTGGCGCGACTTCCTCATTTGGCTCTTTTTCGCTTTTTCTCAATAGTTAAGTAGTTTTTTTAAATCCAGTTCTGGAGGAGTTGTAATTTTTTTGCTTCTTTATGCTTTTTCGGGTGCTGATTACGAATCTGAGGTTTGCCACCAATTATTTTTGTTGAAATTTAATCATAGACAAAAAACATGAAAAAAATTTTGCCCACTTGTTTTGCTTGTAACTCAAAAACTATAAATTTTTAGTATATCATCATTCCATACCAAAATAATAAGCACAAAATTTCCTACAACTTAGGTCTATACAACTTTTGCAGCATTTCTTGTTTCTGAGCTGACGAGCCGCCACTGTGTGAATGTCAAATCTCATGTTAGAACAATCTTTGCAGATATAGTGCTTCTCGTGTAAATTCCTAGTAAGATGAGAATCGGTAACTGTAAATCCATTTGTCCGTGGTTCGAGTTCCGACCATGGTAGTTTTATCCAAGGACTGGTATTTTAATTCTAATTTTCATTTCTTGTTCTTTATCCAAGGACTGGTATTTTAATTCTAAATGTCATTTCTTGTTTTTTATCCAAGGACTGGTATTTTAATTCTAAATGTCTTTGTTTATTTATGTTCTAGGCAGTTCTAGAACTTTTTTTTTTTTAAATTCTAGCCATTCTGGAAATATTCTGCGAGTGTGTATGTTCTATTTTCTCCTGTGATAGGAGTTGCTTTGAACTAATAAATGCTCTTTATTGTTAAAAAATATTCTGTGACTCTTTGTATCTTCGTGACAATATATAGGGGAGAGTGGAATAAAACCGGGTACCCTTTATTCTGGCGCTATTATTTTTCCTATCTAGCAGACAAATACTGAATTACACTACTAGTCAAGAAAAAGGAACAGTCATAGTGGCGTGTTGTAACTGTTGAATGCACTGAATTTAAGAAGGTTTAATTGTGTTAAGACGTCAACTCTCTAACGTTCATTTATTTGATTTTAAACTGTCCTTACTTAAAAATCATTATAGTTCTAAAAACTATATTTAGTCCAGCTTATTCGTTTACTAAGGATTCATACCCTATGAAAGAATAAATATTTACTCCAATAATTGAGCTGTTCTATCTCGTTTTTCATAACCTTTGAACTCGGGATAAAACCGGCTACTCGAAGTGGCGTAAGACCGGAACAGGCAGTATTGATGATTCCTCCGCTGAAAACGATAAAAACACATCAGACGTTGATTGTTTAGATTTTGATGATGTATTTTCTAATTTAAATAAAGAAGAGTTAATCCAATGTAGAAACTGTCTCAGCTGTGCCCACGAAAGTAGCAATGACGCAGAGGAAGAAGACAACTGCTTTGCATGTGAATTTTGTAACTAATATTCTTAAATTGCCGTATAAAATAAAAATGTCTGTTACTTTTCCGCTGAAAATATAGTTTTCCTAATTTCCCATAACGTTAACATGTGTACCCGGTTTTACCCACTCGAGTAGTTAAACTTTTTTCATAAAAAAAATCATTGATAAACAAAGTAATGAAACCGTGACTTTTCTGTAAAGATATTGTACTCCGATAACCAATGAATATTTTAGTAAAATTTGTCAAGCTCTATGTCGAATATTTCAGCTCTAACAGGCCTTCGAACCTTAGATACCCGGTTTTACCCCACTTTCCTTATATTCTTTTTAACGTGATGTTTATAGGCTGGTTACCATCTGTAAATTGTGTCATGCGTGACGCGACGCGCATAAATAAAAAATCATTCCAAAACGCTCCACAGGGCAAACTGTTGCACTCAGAACTACCAAATTTGGCACGTAGTTACTTCTTGGGTAGTATGTGCTCCTTAAGAAAGGGTTTTCCGAAATTTTAATTAGATTTTCATTTAAAAGTCAATCGAAATGTTTATATCATTTTTAACCCTTAACACATTCGCTGTCACGATTCAAATCTCAGATTCGAACAATGTATCTAAATAGATGACCCCCTTCTCTGATGTAGTAAAGAGATACTAGAGAAGAGTGTCGTCTAATTAGGTGGCTCCATTCGGACGCGCCAAAGCGTCGTTGGCAGTGAAAGTGTTAAAAACCCAGTGTTGCCTTTAAACAACTTACCCAATTTTGTCTTCTAAAATCTTGAGAATGAGACTGAAGTTTCTAATGCCCGTTGTTGTCGATAGGATACATGCTGAATATTTTATTAAATCAATTTACAACATACAGATGGCAGCCTAAGTGCTGATAAAAAATAAAAATAAATTGATGTTTTTCACTTGAGGCTGCATCTTCTTAGCTTTGTACGCTTGAGATCACCACATCTCATTCCACAATATTGAAGCAAATTCCTTATATTTATTATTATTTATTAAAATTCATCTGTGTTTGACATTATAAAATTTTATCAAGGAAATTTTTTTTGTGAAATAAAGCCTAGTGTTTTCAGTTGGCAACAAACTGATTTTTAGCCATAAACCTTACTTGAAACAAAATAGAATTTTTTAAAGTGTTTTCCCCATGTTTTATTCAAGAAATGAAAGTAAAAAATATTTTAAAATCAATTTTAAAAAATCGGCTTCTAAGGGTTAAGTATATTTTGCAGCAATACTTTTCATTGTTTTTATTACTGCACGTGTATTGAGACGATATTAAAAACATATTTTGGGGCCGCGGTGGCCTAGCGGCAAGATCTCGGCCCTGTGGCCGGAGGGCCCCAAGTCCGAAACCCGCTTCCACCGAAGATCCGCTGCGCATTGGGCATGCTTCACGCCAAATCATACGTTGGGAGCCAAACGCCCTCCCGCTCGTGTAGTGCGGAAGTTTGGAGAGGAGTGCCAACTCAGGCGCCGTCCTCGTCATCCGACCGAGGCTCAAAATGATGAGGTCCGCCTCATAATAGCCCTTGTGTTGCTTCAAATCGGGACGTTAATAAAACTAAACAAAACTAAAAACATTTTTTGTGTGCGCATTATTGTTGCTAGAATTAAGAATAGATTAAAAAAAATACAATGCCTAAAGAATAGAGCCTAAAATGTTATCATTCTTCGATGTTTCGGACTANAGGTTCCTAAAATGTTATCATTCTACGATGTTTCGGAGTAGAGGTTCGAACCTCTTTTAATTTTCATTACACTTATTTAGATGCCCTATGTCTTTGCGCGAAATGAAAATATTAAAAACGTTTACAGTTAAGCACCGTTTATACGTTTCTCATTTATACGTCGTTTCACCACAGTCCCGATTCATTCCTATTCATTGTAATGATAAAGTATTTCGTTTATACAACGCAAAGCTTCGGTTATAAGTCGTCGATGCATTCTCCGTTCTAAGATGTGAAAACTTCCTCCTTTCTAGCATGTGAACTGTGATAAAGATATCACGACTTCGAAATTATTCACAATTGATGAATTAGTAGAAGGCAAATTGTCTGGTGCTAATTGAAGCGATGATGAAGAAGCTATTCCACCTTCCTTTAAAGACACAATGGTTCCATTGAAAAACTTCGAACTTTTGTCAAAAGAATAGTGAAAAAGCGTTCAATGATTTCGATTCATAATGATGTATTTAATACTCACAGACAATCAGAGCATCAGACGACGGTTGAAGATTTTCTTAATTAAACGCCTACTTGCATGCACACAAATAGTAATATATATATGTTACCGTTAAAGTATGAAATCCGTTATTCTATAGAATACCTAGTTATTCTATAGAATAACTGATCAAGTCAGTTAAAGTGTAAAATAAACTTCTATTTTACACTTTAACTAGTTATTCTATAGAATAACGGTCCACACATCGTTAAAGTGTAAAATAGCCGACATGATGCAGCCTGTTTGTTAGTCAGATTGGTTATTTGTATTTTCAGCATCTGAAGTGGGCACTGGGTTTTTTTTATTTTTAAGAAACATCCTACGTCTTCGTTAGAAGCGGGAGCCGGAATCTAGTAGCTTCGCTAGCTCATTGAATGTAAGGAATCTGCGTTTGTTAAATACTCACATGAAGTAGGAAAAATTGTGCTCGCGATGCCTGCGGCATCTGAAGTGGGCACCGGGCAAATTTTTTTAACTTTAACAACATCCTACGGCTTCGCTAGCAGCGGGAGACGGAACCTAGTAGCTTCGCTAGCTCATTGAATGTAAGGAATCTGCGTTCATAGTGCAATTTGTTCATAACTTC
Organism: Araneus ventricosus; assembly: GCA_013235015.1. Lineage (NCBI taxonomy): Eukaryota > Metazoa > Arthropoda > Arachnida > Araneae > Araneidae > Araneus > Araneus ventricosus. The sequence continues at coordinate 375,048 of BGPR01000737.1, forward strand.
TTTCCTAATCGAGATACCGAGACAATTCCTGTACATTCTGGAACCTTCATTTTGTCGCCAAGTTTGTCGCCAATGTCAGGTGTCATTGACTTCCTTCCAATACGTATTCCTGTAAATATCTCTTTCCAACTATAAAAATAATATGGCAAGAAAACGACATTACAATTTTATGACACTGTTATAGTGGTTTTAATTTTCCATCGGTTATGGCTGATATGCAATCAAAAGTTATAAAAAAGCGGACTTGTTTTAATGTCAGAATGTTTATTTTACACTTTAACGGCCTGTCATTAGTTATTCTATAGAATACCTAGTTATTTCATAGAATAACTAGGTAAAGTATGAAATAAATACTTCATTTTACACTTTAGCTGACTTGATCAATTAATCTATAGAATAACTAGTTGTTCTATAGAATAACTGAATTATACGCTTTAACGGTGACATATATATTATTACTACTCAAGATATACAATAAAGGTTCGATTTTCGTCACTTTTATGATAAATGTTTAATTTTAAAATTTAAATATTGATTTCCATACTATGCAGTAATATACTAATATTATCTTTAAATTAAAACTTTTAAACTTTTTTTTATTTTAAAATTAATACTTTTAAATGAATCTGCATTAGTAGCATTGAATTTGTTATCAACCCTTTCTAGTGTGTGAACTGTGATAAATATATAATGATTTCGAAATTATTCACAATTGATGAATTAATAGAATACAAATTGTCTGGTGCTAATTTAAGCGATGACGAAGAAGTTATTCCATCTTCCTTCAAAGACGCAATGGACTCCAAAAAAGGAAACTTCGAACTTATTTCTCTTGTCAAAAGAATAGGGTAAAAACATTCAATTAACTTAATTCGATTCATAATGCTGCACTTAAAATTCAGCATTATAAATCGAATTAGTAGCATTAAATTTGTTGTAATCAATCCTTTCTAGTGTGTGAACTGTGATAAATATATAATGATTTCGAAATATTCACAATTGATGAATTAATAGAATACAAATTGTCTTGTGCTAATTTAAGCGATGACGAAGAAGTTATTCCATCTTCCTTCAA
>BGPR01000737.1:376132-395264 GCA_013235015.1 Araneus ventricosus
AATCGAATTAGTAGCATTAAATTTGTTGTAATCAATCCTTTCTAGTGTGTGAACTGTGATAAATATATAATGATTTCGAAATATTCACAATTGATGAATTAATAGAATACAAATTGTCTTGTGCTAATTTAAGCGATGACGAAGAAGTTATTCCATCTTCCTTCAAAGACGCAATGGACTCCAAAAAAGGAAACTTCGAACTTATTTCTCTTGTCAAAAGAATAGGGTAAAAACATTCAATTGACTTAATTCGGTTTATAATGCTGTACTTAAAATTCACAGACAATAAGCACTTCAGAACTTCAGATGAGGTTAAAGATTTTTTTTTAATTAAGCGCCTACCTGCATGTACTACATAAATTGTATAAGAAATATATAATTGGTACTCAAGTTATAAAATAAAGGGATGATTTTTCTCACTTTTATAATAGATGCTTAATTTTAAATTTTCATCCTTGTTCTAAGTACTACGAGTATATAGTAATATACTAGCACTATCTTTCACACCTTAAGGATCGCATTTTTTTTGCTATCTAATAAGATGACTCCTCCTGTTTTGGAAAGGGGCAGTTGTTTCCATTCATCTAAGAAGGCATAGTGTTCAAAACAGACTGAACTACCCTCTACCACGTGACTTTCTGACTTTCCATCAAGTCCGGACTTGCTCTTCCAGAGGGCGTTTCGGCTTACCTCGAAACTGAAACTATAACTCTTGATGTGAAACTGAAACTTACGCCTTTACTGTTCTCTTCCAATCTTTCGCTTCTAGCAGCATGTACCTGTGATTGTTCTGTGTTGTGATTTATGTGCAAATTCAGTCAATATAATGCTTTTTAAATTTGAAAGCATGATTCAGCGTGTATTATTCCGTCGTGAGTGATTCAATCTAATGGATTAACAAAGTTTATTGCAGATTCGTCGCAAGCTCTCCCCGGGTCGACAGAAAAGGTAGGATCTTTTTGATATTCAATTTGATTTGAATAACTTCTTACCATTTCTGAATAAAAATAAGAATAATTTCTTGACACATAGAATACTTGAGATGCTTATGGATTCTACGTAATTTTTGTATCAAATTATAAAGTTAATGATTAAATTTTAGTTTAAAAGCCTAAAAATGCGATAATTTGATGCACGTCAATATGACGGACGCGAGACTTAAGGGGTTAAAATTAATACTTTTAAATGATTTTGCATTCGATACCACTTTTCACGCCTGAGATTCGAATCATCTATCTAATTAGATGACCCCTTCTTTGCCATCTCTTGACTACTGTAGAGAAGGGGTAATCTAATTAGTTAATAGGTTCTGGACGCGCCAACGCGTCGGTGACGGTGAATGTGTTAATAGCATTAAATTTGTAATAATTACAGTTGTTTAGTAAAATTTCGATAATACGTCTTTACATTTATACGTCGTTTTACGTCAGTCCCTAGAAAGACGTATAAACGGTACTTTACTGTACTTTCATACATGCTGTCGTGACTATAATTGAAGTTAAATTAAAAAAAAAATAGTCGAAATCACTGGGAAAAATCTGGGGAATTGATAGTTTAAAAAAACTCCAAGCTGATTAATAAATTGTTTCATTCGCTCTGAAAGCCATATGAAAAGGCCTGAATGATTTAAACCAAGACATTTTGAATTAATCCCTTGGTATACGATTTTATTTAATCTTCTAATAAGATGCCACTGCCCATTTGGGATATTTTTTATTATTTCAGTCTATTTAAGATGGTAAAGGATACTTGAGACATTTAAGCGTGACCAGGTGATTTTTTGTATTTAAAATTTGTTACGTTGACCTAAATAGCGAAAATTCTGTAATTTGATGCGCGTGTCAGACTCGTCATTGTAAGCGAAGGGGTTAAAGTAAGCAGCATTTTTATATACAGTGCAACCCTGGTTAATCGAACCGGAGGAGGCTGTTTCCGTTAACGATTTTTTTGTATCTAATTACAGTATGAAACGTTTCGTGAGTGAAACGAATTCAAAACTCTCTTTGTAAGCTACATTTATATGCATTGCGCCCGAATTCGCCAGGCGCAATATTCGCACGCATATTTACGGATCCTACATAGTAGGGAATGAGGTCGCTTTTCATTGGCTCTCACCGACACGTGACTTGGCTTGCTTCTTAATGATGTCGTATAGGAACGCGCTAAGGCGGGATTTTAATTATAATTTTGTCTTCTAGTATCGCATCATGGAGAAATCAAAACTACCTTCTAATTATGATTATTTGGATGATTTACCTTATAATTATGATTATTTGGATTATTTACCTTCTAATTATGATTATTTGGATTTATTAACTCTCCAGGCGCAATATTTGCACGCGTATTTCCGGATCCTACATAGTAGGGAATGAGGTCGCTTTTCATTGGCTCTCACCGACACGTGACTTGGCATGCTTCTTAATGATGTCATATAGGAACGCGCTTACGCGGGATTTTAACTATTATTTTGTCTTCTAGTATTGCATCATGGAGAAATCAAAACTGCGTTCTAATTATGATTATTTGGATTATTTACCTTCTAATTATGATTATTTGGATTTATTAAATCGCCAGGCGCAATATTCACACGCATATTTACGGATCCTACATAGTAGGGAATGAGGTCGCTTTTCATTGGCTCTCACTGTCACGTGACTTGACTTGCTTCTTAATGATGTCATATAGGGACGCGCTTACGCGGGATTTTAACTATTATTTTGTCTTCTAGTATCGCATCATGGAGAAATCAAAACTACCTTCTAATTCTGACTATTTGGATGTTTCTCAAGAAAGTGATGAATACATCTTTAGAATAAAACAAATAAAGGACTGAAGCAGCGCCGGCCCGAACAAAACCGGGGCCTGGTGCAAAGTTGATTTGCGGGGCCTTGAAACTGATTTCGCGAAACGAAATATTTTATTGCATTAGGATTTTATGATTAGGATTGTTTTCACGGATGTCATATGGTGTAATTTGAGTTTCGAGATTTTGATTTTTCAATAACTGTTAATTAGATATTTCGTCAGTTTGTTGGACATTTTCGGTTTTTAAAAATCCTGCCTCCTGTTTCCAACAATTTCCTTTCTTCTTCTATGTTTTTCTTAAATTTATCAGATTCACACATGTGCTTCCTTCCGGCATCTCTGTCTCTAGTCATATTCCGAAATTGTGAAAAATTAGTATAAAAAAATTAAGATCAATTTTTTAGTAGTATGATTACAATAAACACCAAATAAATATATTATTTAGTAATTTTCAGTAATATATTATATTAAGCATTTGCCTTCCCTTTAAATACGAATATTTTATTTATTTCCCCATCAAACGTACGATGTACTATCATCCGTTACAACGCAAGCATAATGAAGCACATTGTTTTTACTTTTCTTGCTCTGTTTTGGCTATGTAGTGAGATTCAACGCCCCCCCCCCCCAACATTGCCTTTGATCGGTCGACGTGAAATGTGCACATATCGCGGGATTATATTCAAATGCATGCATATTCGGATTAAAATAAAAAATTAGAATATATTTTTAATTTGCAAAATCAGACAGCTGCACGGGGCCTTTAGAAAACGCGGGACTTAGTGCGGCCGCACCATTTGCACCGCCCTTCGGCCGGCCCTGGACTGAAGTAAGTACTGTTTAGCTTCACGACGTTATTTAGAAGCAAGCCAAATCGCGTGACGCTGAAAGCCAATGAGAATCGACATCATTCCCAACTATGTAGGATCCTTAAATATGCTATTCGCACCGGCTAGTTCGGGCGCAATGCACCTGACAGACACAGGTAAACAATATTATAATTAGTGTTGTTAATACCCATTAATTTTAATATTAGCATTCTAAAATAAATCACTAACCTCCTTGAAGAGATTTAAAAGAAAGGAAGGAATGGGGATATGGTTTGAAAAAAGTCTCGTCTTCGCTATTATTTCCGTGTAGTACGGTACCTTTCTTTTGGATTTGCGATTTCAGAAGCATTTTGGATAACCCGGGTTTCAGTTAACTGGGGTTTTACTGTTGCGTAGAGGGACGAGACTCATGTTTATATGGAATGCCGCTGTTGAAGAATTAATTCAATTTCAGGAACCATTTTTATTAGATAGCTAAGTTCCACGACACAGTACATTAAAAGGTACAAGACGCAAGACAGAGAAAACAACACAAGACAAGTACACAGAAGAAGAGATGCATCATGTGAAAAATCCGGATGGCTCTAGTAGCGCCACCTACCATAAAAAAGAGAAGGCAGTGAATTGTAACCGCTACAGTTGTACTTATTTTGCAATGGGAATGGTTTCTTGTTTTCATAACAGACGAAACACAAGTGAAATTTGTATCTTATTTTTTTAGTGCTTGAAATCAGCTTTTGACCCCAAAACTTGTTCAACATGATACGATCTAGTTTTCGTAAACATTTTTTATAGTACTGATTAACGTTATGTCATAACAAAGAAAAACTAAGCATAACTTGTATGAATGCGAAGAGCATAAAGAGGAAAATAGGCATCAGGAATTTGAAGATATGTACAGACAAAGGATATTGAACAGTATGCAATGTATTCACATAAAATCAAGTTGCGATTGAATTATTTTTAACCCTTTGACCTACGAATTTATTTAATCTCCTAATTAGATGACATTGGTGGCGAATACAGTGGGGGGGGGCGCTATGAGGCTGCAGCCCCCCCAGGGCTAAGTCAGAAATCTTGACTTTATTTAAAATCACTACAACTGTTTGTTCTTAACTTCCCATTTTTTTAAAAATTATTAAAAACGTGACAACATTGCTTTCTGGCTTCACAGGTTCAAAACTTTTCCTACTTTTCTAGTCATTCCACTTGTACATGTAGCGTTGACATGGTCGAAGAGATTTGCTGGCTACTTATTTCAATGTATTTTTTATTAAATTATCGAAAGTATTGTAGTGTTCTTTATGATTCCTATTGTCAGGTGAGCAAAGTTAAAGTGTCTTGGTTTACAAAAGCCACGAGGTTTGTCATTCGTCACAGCGATACAAAATTTTTATAACCGCAATCCCCTCAGACCCAAATCCTAGATTCGTCTCTGGATGACACTACCCATTTGTGGCATTTCTTATTATATTAATCTATTTATCCCACTGGAGGGCACCGCGAGTTCACGGATGAGAAGCTGCCATATAAGTAAGCAGGTTCTCTCTTCCCTGGTGGGTACAATAATGGTGGTGTGGCTCTTAGGGCCCATCTACGATGACGGGTCCTACCCCGGTAAAACGGAATAGGGGTCATCGCATAAGCCGCTTGTAATGGGGGATATTATGCGAAAGCGACAGTGCCCGATGATGTCGTGGCGGCCGGTCATTCATGTTCTCCAGGATGTCTAGGCAGGGCGTTGTGATTCCTTGTGTTTGTGTCAATGTATTTAAGATGGTAAAGGATAATTGAGACTTTTAAGAGTGTCGAAGTGATTTTTGTATTCAATATTAATTGCTACGTTGACTTAATTACCAAAACCTACAAACACTTTCTTCTTGTTTTAAGTCTTGAAAAGCTAAACAATATTAGATTAAATCTAATATATTAAGTTAGTCTTCCTCTAGCAATTCAAAAAGTGCCATTTTTCTTCTATGAAACTTTGTCACAGTTCGGCTGTAAGTGCCCATCTTTTCTGAGCTTTTATGATTAAAAAGTTTGCAGTCATCAAAAGCTTCAATTTTTTATGAATTTTCTCAGAAAACTTTCCCTTTTTCTTCCGTTTTGCTTTTGATTTATTTAATGAATTGTATGAAATTACCCGAACAGGTGTTAGGGGGGGGGATGCTAAGAACTCAAGCTGCGTTTAAATTCGTAACTACCATTTATTTGCAATCAAGCGGACCACTCAGGTAAAATTTATGAAAAAAATTCTTTTATACTGATCCGAAAATAATTGCTATCAAAAAGCAATATCGAATAAAACAATATCTGAAAAAATCTTAATATAAATAAAAGTCATTGTGGGTATGTGGGTGGGTATGTATGTGGCTATGTTCCACATCTCCTCCTAAACCAATGGACGGTTTTCAACCAAATTTTGTACACTTATTATTTAAGAGAAGGGGAAGACACTTATGAACTTTTCCAAGTCCCAAAGTTAATTAAACAGTCAGTTAATTAGAAAATAACCGAAATCGTTTTTCCGCCGTAACTTCGGAGCAAACTGTCCGACAAAAAATATTTTTATACCATCTTAAAGTTCAAATTTTTACCTTTTCAATGATACTAATTTTATTTCTCTGACATTTTCCCTTCGATTGTTATTAATTTTTAAAAGTTCCAAAACTTTAAAATGCGTGCAGACGATTTTGAAATAACGAATATTTATAGCTACTCCGTTGCTAGGCAACGGTTAGACTTTGAACTAATTCACCTTTATTTCCAGCTTGGCGCTTGATACAGTTGCCAAATAGATTTGGCGATTGCTTAAATCGGAAGGTTACCGGAAAACAGTCTATGAATCCAAAATAAACAAACCAGGATCGTCCATTGACGTATATGATATGGTTGTCAGAGTTTTTATAATAGGAAGGTATATTTTGTCTTATGTATTCTTTTAAACAGTAGAAGCAGATGACATATAGCATGGTGGATGATATATTCCAAAGAGCAGATGATACCATTGAGTACAATGATGTAATTTACAGTAACAGAGAATTAAATTAGTCGTCCAATTATGTATTATCAACCGTCAGAACTTTTGACTTCCCCTTTCTATATATAACGAAACATTTACATTCGTAAATTTAAAAAAAGTAGCAATTCAAATTCTTCGCGCACGAAGTCGCGGGTAACAGCTAGTATCCATTAAAACCACTTTTAATTCCCTCATTCGAAACATACCGCATTCTTTGAAAGATGTATAAATAATAACAAGAAATCATTTTGGAAAAAAATTCATAAAAAATTCACAATAAAACTTTAGAAACCAACTTTTACTGTTTCCGTAAAGCTTTTACGTGTATTCTGAATTACCGACTGAAAGGCAACAGTTCCCATTACTTCCACCAGATGGCATTGACAATCGCTTGGCTGTTATAGAAGATGGATTGTGCCACGTGCTTCGCAGAGAAAATAACTTCAACGGCGCTGAGCGGTCCGATTTTAAATGGTCCCAGTTGACTAATAGAAGTAGGTATAGGGAATATGTACTTCACGCGGACCACCTGAAGCCAATTTATCAGCAATTATTTATTTTATTTAATCGTGACACTCAAAGAAAATGAATTTTATGTCATGTTTTCTTGTCATACAAAATTTTTTAATGGATTGTGGATTCCATTTAAAGGAGTTTCGATGCAAGAAAGTGAAACATTTTCTGGACAATCCAAAGAAGGTAAATTCAGCATTTCAGTTTGTATAACAATTATTTTATATAACTCATTTGAATATATAAATACCTCTTAATGTTTCACAAGAAATTGAATTAAATAGATACTGACAAATATCTTCATAACCTTTGGAATAGCTATTTTAAAAATATTTTGGTTAAATTATAAACTTAACTTCATTTACAGTAGCTTTCTCTAAGTGACCGTTCTGGACGTAGTTTTTTATATGTTCTTTAATAATTAATAAAAGATTCATTGGATCAATAAATATAATTACCTAAAGAAATTCTTTAAGGAAATTATTTCTTAAGGAAGCAAAAACTGTGTCAATTTTAAAGAAGTTGGTATAATGGATGCAAGAGAATATAAGTGCAATTTAATATTGTACTTAATTATTATTAATTAATTAACAAAGTAATAAATTTTTTTACTATAAGTTTTACTACATCAATTAAAAATATAATAATCATTTTTTAATTATTAGAAATCACCTATTGAAATAGTTGAAATTAATTGAAAAAGACAAATGGCAGTAACACAAATATAAATGACACTGAGCAATGTAGGACCCAATAAAAAATTAAATTATTGTTGGAAATATTTAGATGTTGCAAAATCGAGATTAAAAAAGCTATGTTGATATCACTTGAAAGGAATCTTAAATAATGCACTAAGATAATACCTGCTCCGAAAAAATGTTTCATACTAAACATATGCATTATTTATAACTTGTCATTGATGCTTTTACTTTTTAAGTGAGTTGTATTATAATAGCATAAGTAACCTTAATTTCGGGTTCCTTATTTCTAAATATCCATAATGATGCTTTTGAAATTTCCTGCTGATTCCAAGGTTTAGCGATCAGCATAATAGTTTCCTTCTGTTGAACCCCTTAAGAGTCGCATTTTCTTTGCTATCTAATAAGATGGCCCCTTCTGTTTTGGAAAGGGGCTGTCGTTTTCATTCTTCTAAGAAGGCATAGAATACTTGAGATGCTGATGGATTCTACGTAATTTTTGAGTCAAATTATAAAGCTAATTAACTTTTTAAGTGAGTTGTATTATAATAGAACAAGTAACCTTAATTTCGGGTCCCTTATTTCTAAATATCCATAATGCTGCTTTTGAAATTTCCTGCTGATTCGAAGGTTTAGCGATCAGCATAATAGTTTCCTTCTGTTGAACCCCTTAAGAGTCGCATTTTCTTTGCTATCTAATAAGATGGCCCCTCCTGTTTTGGAAAGGGGCTGTCGTTTTCATTCTTCTAAGAAGGCATAGAATACTTGAGATGCTTATGGATTCTACGTCATTTCTGCGTCAAATTATAAAGCTAACTAATGATTAAATTTTAGTTTATAAGCCTAAAAGTGCGATAATTCGATGCACGTCAATATGACGGGCGCGGCGGTTAAGAGGTTAACTTCTTAACTGTGTAGTTTTCTCTACTGTTTCGGCATGGAATTAGATGATTCCTTTTGTTTTGGGAGGGTCTTGCATTGATTCAACTAAGAGTTCACGGGACTCTAGAGACGTTTGTGGATTCTAGTTTGTTTTTGGTTATATTTTCATCTCGTTTTGAAGCATAACTAAGTATACTTTGAGACAGACCTCGTCATTAAGAATCGTAGTGAGATCACGAGGGCAACACCCGAGCCGGCACCCCCTCTCCGGACTTCCACGCCACACCAGTGGGATGACATTTGACCACGACGGATTTAACGTGCACCTGACACGCTAGCGTGGTGGTTCTTCGGTGGAATCCGGTTTCGAGCCTGGAATCTTCCGGGGTTGGTATCTAGAGGTTAGAAGACACGCGATTTCGTCTCCAATATGAGGAACCTGAGGAATCAAGCTGATTAGTTCCATTGGCAACCCATCGGCTAGATTGCTTACCTCATGGCAAACGTTTCGCGTTGTTTACATACTACGCGGATTTTTATAAAACATAAAAATATTTATTAAATATTTAATTAAATAATAAATTATGTTTTAATTAGGATGATTTCAATTAGTAAAAAAATAACAAATAAAACTTGGATTTATTCAGTGATTATATATATTTCCGATCACATAATTGAGAGAGTTTTTCTTTGCCTTATAATAAAAATTGTTTGCATGGAATTTTTGAAGTTGCTTGGTCATATTTTGGAATTCATCGTTTGGAATGCTGTCTTCACCTGCGAGCTGGTTTCTTTAATGCTTCGCATTGTTCATTTTTCATATAACAAGAGCATTTCCTCCCATGTGCAAATACTAGAACTGAGCAAGTCTTAATTTTTTACTATTACTTGCTTTTAAGAACACTTGTTGCTTCATTAGAGTAATTAAAAGAAGCTGATTCCGTATATTCACTAAGCTAGCGAAGCTACTAGGATCCCTCTTTGCTGAAAGCGAAGCCATTGATGTTTTTTTAAGTTAAAAAAAAATTGTCCGTTGCCCACTTCAGATACCGAAGACATCGCGAGCACAATTTCTCCTGCTTCATCAGAATAATTAAAAGAAACAGATTCCTTATATTCAATGAGCTAGTAGTTCCTTTGAAATTCTACATTTAAAACGGGAGATAGTGCAACGACAAACCACTAACGCAATGGGTTCGAAAAAAGATTAAACGATTAACTTTTAACTGTGACCGATGCACATTTGTTTACCATAAGCATCCATCTTGCTTTGGCGACTTGGCGCCGTTTTAATAAGTTTGTCCCAATTGTGGATTTCAACCCCTTCCTGCCCCGAAGCCGAAAGCTTACCAATAGGCCACGTCGGCGCCATTATGGATTCCACGCTAATTTTGTACCGAATTATAACGTTTGTGAACGACTTATTATTTGGAAAATAAGGTTATTCGACGCACTAGTGACATTCGGATACCACAGTTAAAGGGTTAATTCTTCGCGCTCGTATATCAAGCTTGACTCGCCGTTCTGATTAATGCATTGTTTTCACATTCTTGTTCCATAAAGATTATTACAAATGCCGTATAATAGCAAAAACTCAGTCCTCATCGCACCGACACATACAATACTACCTTTTTATAATTACTATATAGGTATGAGGGTTTTTGCTTCAGCACTTTTAATTGATTTTACCATTACAATAAGGAATTTTAGAAATATTCACTTTTAAATCCCACTGTATCTTCTAAACTATTGATGCTACAAATGCAACGTAGGACATTTTTGGAGGAAATTTTATGTAGTTTAATTTTGTAATCTAGTGTGTTTCGCCGGAACCTATGATTTTCTAGATATTTAAGAGTAACTGAAAACGCCCCTTTAAACCCCCCTGTACTCCCCGCTCACCCCCACCCGCGGGGACTTTTAGTATGTCGTTAGGACACTACCCCTAACAACTATGCCAAATTTCAAAACTACACCATTTTTTTCACCTAATCAGCGATTTTTGGCCTTCGTTGACCGGACTAATTAGTTTGGCTACATTAACGTCCCGTTTTGAAACAACACGAAAGCTATTTTGGGACTGACCTCGTAATTTTGAACCGCGGTCATATGACGAGGACGGCACCTGACTCGTCACCCTCTCTCCAACTTTCGCGCCACACCATCGAGAGAACGTTTGACACTGCGTATGATTTAACTTGCAACAGTCACACATACACGGTGATTTTTCAGTGGAATCTGGTTTCGAACCTGGAACCCTCCGCCGAAATCTTGCCACGTGGCCACCGCGGCCCCTATGACTTTTCCGAGCTCAAAGGGTTAAAATTCTAATAAACAGGCGGATCGTTCCCCTGGCATTCGGAAAGAACTGTGACAGCTCGGGTATCGTTTTCGTCATGTGACCATGGTTCATATTTATAAGGTTCATCCCAAAATAATCCTCATGTTGCTTCAAAAGTCAGTCAATCCTCTAAAATGCAATGTAAGTATAAATTGTGTAATTCTTTCCTATTATGTCTAAAAAAAATTAAGTCTTAATAATTAAAATTAAGTCTTTTTGCTTTAACTTGAAACAATTTTTTCATAATCAAAGGCAAACAACTTTAAAAAAATTTCATGTTTTGTTATTCCTGGAACTGATAGAAAATTGAAATTTTAAGTTCAATAAATTTCGTTATTCAAGAAAAAAATCTTTTCCATCATTGGAAGAAATATGTCCAAAATCAAAGAGAATTTCAATCATGAAAGAAAAATTAGTCATAGCTAACCAATTAGAAGGGGAAAAAAGTGTAAAATAAAATAAGGTTGAAAGAAATAAGAATTTAAAAAGAAAGTCGGAATAAATCTAAGTCCTTAAAAGCAGAAATCACTCGATTTTTTTTTACGTATCGAAAGAAAGATATGTTTAATCAGACAGAACTTAATTAGACACGTTTTTCATAAGATCCACTCTAAGTGTGACATAAGGAAATTGTGACAATCGCTTGATTAACGGAAAAGAATTTGTGATAAAAATTATCTACGGAAAAGAATTCGTGATAAGAATTATCTACGGAAAAGAATTCGTGATAAGAATTATCTACGGAAAAGAATTCGTGATAAGAATTATCTATGTTGAATATTCTGTAAACTTTCAAGATAAGATAACCAATGGGACATGAGGTATAATGCATTCTTTTTCATCGATATTCGAATGAAATCACAAAGTCTTTATAAATAAAATAGAGATTAAACGTTCTTTGCTGGTATATAATATTGAAGCTAAATTTATTTGATCAATGTTAAAGGAATTAAAACGTGGAAAGACACAAGTTTGTAAGAATAATGCCAGCACTTTTAAGTTTGAGAAAATAATTCGAATTTCCACCTAACTTTCAAACAGTTTGACGTTTTGTTATTGTCGAAAGAGTTAAAAACGGATTTCTGAGTTTCATTTCATTTCGTTAACTTATTTAAATCTAAGAGATTTGTAGTGCTTTTCTTTATTTTATTGATAGAATATTCAATAAACATGTTTGTTAATGAAAAAAATAAGCTTAAACAACTGAAAAAGTGAACTTGAATGGTTGATGCTAAATAAGAATGGTTGAAGCAGAATTAAATTAATCTATGTTAAAGGAATTAAAAGGTGGAAAAATATGAGTTTGTGAGAATAATGCCAACACTTTCAAGTTTAAGAAAATAATTCGAACTTTCCACGGAACTTAAAAAGAGTTTGACGTTTTGTTATTCCTGAAACAGTCACAAATCGGAATTCTAAGTTTCACTAACTTATTCAAACCGAAGAGATTTTTATTGCTCTTGTATTTTATTGGTAGAATATTCTATAATCGTGTTTGTTAATGGAAAGGTAAGCTCAAAACGAAGAGCGAAGTTGAATGGTTGCTGTTATTGAAGCTAAATTTATTTGATCTATCTTAAAGGAATTAAAACGTGAAAAGACGAGAGATTTAAGAATAATGCCAACACTTTCAAGTTTATGAAAATAATTCGAATTTCCACCTAACTTTCAAAGAGTTTGACGTTTTGTTATTGTCGAAACAGTTAAAAACTGAATTTTAAGTTAACTTATTCAAACTAAGAGATTTTTAGTGTTCTTGTATGTTATTGTTAGAATATTCTAAAATTGTGTTTGTTAGCGGAAAAAATAAGTTCGAAACAAAGAAGGAAGTTGAATTATGAAAGAAGAATAAATCGAATGACTATCAGAAAATATTTAGGTAAAAAAATCAAATTCGAAGAGATGCTTTCCGATTAAATGTATACCGATTTCTACTCTTTCTTCGCTCAAGGACAATCCTTCCGCGTGCACAGATTGCTACCAAGTACGCATGCGCATGGAGAATCGGATGAAAAAAAAGCGCCAAGCAGGAGTCAATAATATCATGCACAGAAGATTGCGTCCAATACGCATGCGCTTATACAGACCGACAGACAGTCAACCCTTTGACGGATTTGTCCCAAATTTTATATGGACCTACATTCATGATGATAAAACTCTGTATCAAATTTTATTCATCTAGCTATTCAAGTTTTTGAGTTATAGTGTTCACATGACCGCGGGCAGACAGATAGACAGACTTCCCTTGGACGGATTTTGTCCAGTGGAAAGACATAAGTTTGTAAGAACAATGCCAACACTTTCAAGTTTAAGAAAATAATTCGAACTTATAAAGAACTTAACGTTTTGTTATTCTCGAAACAGTTAAAAACGGATTTATAGGTTTCATTTCGCTAACTTATTCAAACCTAAGAGATTTTTAATGCTCTTGTATTTCATTGGTAGAATATTCAATAATTGTGTTTGTTAATGGGAAAAAATGAGCTCAAACACCCGAAAAAGTGAACTTGAATTATGAAAGAAAAATAAATCGAAGCTGGTTCATTAGAAGAATTATTCTTATAAAACAGATTTTATGAGAATTAGTATCAAAGTATGCTTTTTATATTTAAGACGAGAAAAAAAAATGAGTAAGATTTTGAAATTTTCCTGAAAACCAATTAAAAATTCGCACGACGAAGAAAAAAATGAAAATAAAAATAAAATTTGTAAGATCGTAAGTAAAGAATGTAAGATCAATTCGAGAATTTTTTGTTCAAACATCCTAGAAAATTCTAAGTCTCAATGAATGGGGAAAACGTTTGAAATATTTTCAAAATCCGAAAGAAATATGTTTAAATGGATTAATTAAATATTAACATATTAAATAATTAACATAAATCTGAATTAATGTTAAGTAATGATTGAAAATTGTTTAATTATCGCATGAGAAAACTGGATTGAGGAGATGTGTTCTTAAGATGCATCGGCTGATTTGAGCTTGATCCTGCTAATTAATTTTAAAGTTTACAATTCTTATGTTTAAATACTTTATTTTAATTAATGTTAAGTTATTATTGATGCAAATCTATGAGAGAGATTAAAAGGATGTTGAAAAATCTAAATCCCTAAAAACACTCGAAAAATTTTCAAAGTCCGAAAAAATAATTAATTCCTTATCAAGAAGTGGTTGGTGGCTTGGGGTTAATTTGTTAAGTTCGAACCCACCTTTAAACAAGTTGAAATAAAAACACGAAAAATAAAATACGCAAAATAAGTATTTAAAAAAATATTATCACCACTAGATTTCAGCATGAGTATTTGACCCCGGTTACAGTTATCAAAGATTAATATTTCTAATTGATAATAATTTATGACATAAGGAAGCAAGTTAAGAAATCCCAAGTCCCTAAAAACATTTCCAAAATTTTTCAAAGTTCGAAAGGCAGATAGAAAAAATAATTAATTCCATATCAGGAAGTGGATGGTAGCTTGGGCTTAATCATGTGAAAAATATTATATCTAATTTATAAGTATCAAATTATTATGTTATTTTTAATTGCTTTATTTGAATTAACGATAAGTTATAATTGATGCAAATCTGCGCGCGAGAGAGATTATTAGTAGAAGGATGTTGAAAAACCCTAAGTCCCTAAAAACACTCGAAAAAGTTTCAAAGACCGATAACAAAAATAAATCCCTATTTCAAGTCCTTATCTTGAAACGTTATCTGGAAAATTCCTTATCTGAGAAGTGATAGGGAAGGAAGGGAAGGGGGAGGGCAGAGCCTCCACAGCCTCCACAATCCCACCGTGTGGCTGAACTCTCATTTTCTATCTACTGAGCTGCTTTCAGTATATATTATGACTTGGAACATTTGATTGATTCAGCATAATATTTTTGGAAGTTATTTAGAATCTATGAATTACGAAAAATATAAATGTCAATAAAGCGAACGTCGCACAGTATAAACAAAATAACACAAACACCTGATCTCCAATTCCTTTCTGACCATTACATAAAGGAAAGAGCCACTGTACATGCAGCATGTAAAACAAAGTAAGAAAACTCGCTTTCATATAAATTCGCAGAATTCTTACCTTTTATTTACAGTCGAAAAAATTCTTTCTGTGTCACAAAGTTTGAAACGTTTCTTAAGGGGGTGGATGCTTTTAAAATAAGCCGTGTATGAACCATGAAAAAAGCCAGTGTTTCAAGAAAAACGTGAATTCGTGTGGCAATGATCAACCGTCTAAGATGTATTTACACTTCGCCTAAACAATATATTCGTCTATATAAATTGTTTAGTTTCCTATTCTTTCTACAGGCAATTTTTCTTTATTCAGTGCCGGATTTGCACATTTTTACGCCCTAGGTCAAAACATATTCAGCACCTCCTCCCCTCTCAAAAAAGTTAATATATAATTTCCAAATTAATGCACAATAGTTTTGTTTTGAAGCAGATAAGCACTTAATAAAATCTTTGTAATCCTCAAGGAACATTAAATTATCGATTCAAAAATACAATACTTATGAAATAACATAATAACGCCTACAAAAATATTCCATTTCTTGAAATCGTCTGAAATGCCTAATAGAACTTCTTCCTTCATGTTTTTTTAGGTCAACTTCAAGACCCTTGAAATCTATTCACGGGTCATTGAAGTTGAAGGAACTTTTGAATCTCTTTCAATACAAATAAATACACAAATATGTAATTTCTTGAAATTGTCTGAATTTACCTAATAGAACTTCTTCCTTCACGCTTTGACCCGTGAATAGATTTCAAGGGTAATTGAAGTTGAAGGATCTTTTTAAATCTCTTTCAATACAAATAAATACAAAAATATTCCATTTCTTGAAATCGTCTGAAATACCTAATAGAACTTCTTCTGTCACGCTTTTACTCGTGAATAGATTTCAAGGGTCATTGAAGTTGACAGATATTTTTAAATCTCTTTCAATACAAATAAATACAAAGGCAAGAGACAATTAGGTCCACAGAAGACAAAAAATGTATTGTTTAGCAACGGATTCTGAAACCCTCCGCGCTTTTGCGCATGCGCCAGGCGGAGTTATTTTCATCAAAATAGGGGGAAAGTGAAGAATAGAAGGTTGATGTTTACATTTTACTGAGCGTGATCTAACGAAGAACTCCGGAGATGCGCTCATATGACTCATTGCCCGATACCCCTTTCCGGTGTAAAATCGTCCAAAAATGGTAGTCTCGGAATCCGTTGCTGAACAATATCTCTCAATATATTTAATGTAATGAATGTAAATTTTAAAAACATCATTTTTATGTGGCATTTTGAAAATAACACTGAAAAATGTGCAAATATTTTGGTGTTATTTCTTCTGTACATGCGCCCCCTGACTGAGCCCTAGGCTTTGGCCTAGGTTGGCTTTATGGGGAATCTGGCTCTGTCTTTATTGCAGTGTATATATCGTCGATATACAGTTAAAAGTGATCAAGGAAAAAAAATGAGGTAATATGTTCTTGTTATTTAAAAATGTCATCTCCCACTATACAATTCAATATAACTATTCAAAGATATAAGTTTAAAAAATATCAAATTGTGTACAACCCCTCATCTTTTAGCTTCTCTTCGACAGGAACTAAAATTCTGCTCGTTGTAATGCCGATATCTTTCTGAATACTAATGATATTGATCTGAATTTTTTTAAATATAAGTTGCCCTATATATCTAGCTTTAAAGTTGTGAAAGAAAAATTACGCTATGTTTTGCACATGCGCAGTAAAACATTATTTACTAAAAATCCTCATATTTCCTGTAATTTTCAAAAAAAATTTTCCAAATTTTTACAAAATGTTTCTCTAACATATAATTTTTTCTATAAGTTCCGTATAATACAACAGAAAACTCTGCATGCTATAAGCAAAAAACAGGCGGGAAAATTTGGGATTTTTTAAGGAAGCCTTTATATCTTCCCAAATATTTGTGCTGAGTTTAAGAATATTCCTGTAAATATTATGCACATTAAGCATAACCATTTCTGAAAGTTTCATCTTGTTATCAGTATTCTGTGAAGCGGGGTGGGCCAAAAAAGTTTTTGTCTTCATCAGTTTGTAGACGGTCCCCTAATTGCCCTCAGGTCAGAATATTCAATGTAAAATGTGAGTGTAAGTCTATTCTTCACATGGTCGAAGTTTAAAGGCAGTCAGTTGAACCTTTCCGGAGAAATTTTAAAAAATACGAAAATCTGAATGTCCGGATACTTTTGGGCGTATAGTGTATGTGCGGCATATATTGTTATATTAACGAAATATTGATATGCATGATTTTTCTTGCACCAGAAATGACATTTTAAGGCAATAAAAACGCATTAACTCATTTTCTTTTTTTGACTTAAACTCATTTAGCTATATACGCATGATATATTTTTGCATATTTTTTCTATTTTATATAAAAAATAATACCAGAAAAGTTTCAATTTTAAGTATAAAATTTATTGAAATTCCATTCAATGTTTTCATTCCAAATCATTTCGTTTATGTTAATTTATTTCTCGATTTTTCGAAAAATTCGCCACTTAGACAAATGCAATCAAGCAGAAGAAAAATATATTTAAGGAAATAATGAATAACAAAAACAGCTATAATAATTATACAATTTAAGATTAACTACTCTTTTTTTAAGCCGAATGGAAACAAAAATGAAATAAAAAAAAACTACAAAAAATGAAAAGAACAAAATGACGCATGAAAATATTAATGTTATGAAAAATTCAGATTCATAAACTAAATTCAAGCGAGTTCTTCAATATTTCAATTTTTTGATGATTCTTCTTACCTTTAAATGTTTTATTTTCTTCTGTATCCTTTTAGTATTTATTTTCAGTAAACTAGAAAATATAAATTATAGAATATGATAAAAACGGATCGATTCAATCTCGTATACTAATGGAAGTCCCATTAAGAAATATGAAATGCAAAATGAAAAGAAGAAACTTCTTTTTGTAGTAAATCTCTTTTTATCAAGTCTATAAATCTCTTGAGAAATGTATTTTTATAACAGTAGCTTACTTTGCATTTATTACTATGTTCCGATTTTTCAGCTGAAAACTACTCTAGCAGCATTTTATTTCACAAGTATTTCACGAGATGATATTTTATTAACAAGTATGTCATAAAAGAGCACTTCAATAACAAAGATATCATAAAATTATATTTTACGATACAGAAATACAGATATGCACAGAAATATACAAAAGATGTCATATCGCAAAGGAATATTTTACGTCTCTCGAATTTGAATTCTGGTAGGAAACTGGCTTTGTTATTAAATAACGTATTGTTCTGCAAAGTAGTATGGATATTACAACAACATGGTAATATCGAAACATTCATTGTATCTTGTTCGGAATAGTAAATTTAAAGCTAGTTGAAATCGCTTCATTATAATTGCAGAAAATTCCGATACACAATATCAGAGAGAATTTTATAGTTTGAAATTTTTGAAATGATATATACAGATATTAGCCAGTATTTGAAATATTTTAAACTCGAATTTATGGATATAAATAAAAATGCATTTTTAAACGTGTTATGATTTTGATATTTCGAATCTTCAAAACCTTCAGACTTGCTTATTTCAATCCATACATTTCTAGAGCAGAAAGTCCGTCTTTGTTAAGAGTTTGTAACCCATTTTCAATAAAAAAACTTTATTGACTGCATGTTCAACTGCAATATAAACATAGAACTTCCAAATGTACAGTCCACACTCAGTTATTCATAGTTAATAAAATATTCTTGACGCACAAACATTTTAAACAGAAAAGGTGCCACTCTTTTGTGACTAAAACGGACCGAGTTATGAAGTTTTGAAAATAACTACAGTCGACGCTCGTTATAACGACCCTCTGCGTCCCACAGCAAAAAGTCTTTATAACGAGTGGTCGCTATAGTGGATATAATTAAAAACTGTACACATGCACGCTCAGCAGTTCCATATAAATAGGCGATTTTTAAAGAGATTCCAACTAAATACTCAACTTATTTTTAATACCAATGATAAAAAATAAGTTGAGTATTTAG
>BGPR01000737.1:408057-425833 GCA_013235015.1 Araneus ventricosus
CAATGATTTGAGTGCTTGATAGTCACGTCGTAAATTGCTAAAGCTTGTACACAAGTCCTTCCCAATGCATGGACTGCCATCTATTGGTGATGTAGGAAATTTACTTTCTGTATGAGGGCCGTATTAAATTAACAACTTCCATTTTTTTCACTGAAACAAATTAATAATCAGTTTCTTATATAATTTAACTTAGTTTGGGACAAAATGAAATGGTGTAATCAGTTATATTAAATTTTTACAACTGAAGATGGGCGGAGTCACAACTGTTATTTCGGCTTTTCTACTATATTTACTACTAGCAGAACGCGCACGGCGTTGCCCGTGGAATCAGGACTTCAAAAACATGAAAAAAAAAAAAAAATCGCCCACAATGACACGAAAAAGTTTTGAAACAAAATCAAAACAAAAGATACACATTGATTTTCCCGCGATAATGACATGTAGAAAAGCAGTACAGAGTACGTTATTCCAAAACAATAATAAAAAAAAAAATTGCAACGTGAAAATCTTTAATATACAGCAATGGTGTATCTAAGTTATGCTGATGTAATACAGTCTCAAACCACAATACCGTGACGTTTCAAGGTCACGACAGTACCCCCTTCGTCACCCCCCTGGAGCTTGCGTGAAAAGCTATGGCACATTTTACGCAGATGGTAAAGAAACTCTTTTAGCTCATCACGAAAAAAATTCTCTCATAATTCAGCAAAGCCAACTTATCACCCATGTCAGAATCTTCCAGCACTGCTTAATTTACGACTAAACCCTTGCGTCCAACGAAATGATTTCAAATTATTCCTAGCAAAACATGCTAAAAATTGAGGAGAGAATAATTCCAACAGATGGCGCTAGCCGTAGCCAGGGAGAAACTCACAGTTCCGGAGAAAGAACTTCATTCGAAAAGAATTTTTTTAACCCTTTAAGAAAAAAAATTATTAAGAACGAACGGACAAAGATATTTTAACCGTTCTTGTTTTAAATGAGAGATAAATACCTCTGTTGTTACCATAAAAAAACTGAAAATCATAGGTTTATTAGAACGTTGGATGCGATGGAAAAAACATTGACAGTTAAAAATATAAGGAGAAAGTGACAATTTTAAAAAAAATTCTCAAAATTCAGTAAATTACGTTAGAAATTCAAAACTAACTTCATTAGAACGGAAATCGCGTGCTCTTTCCGATGGTGTATATATTTTTATCGTAAACTTATTCGTAACTATTCTATTGAGAAATTAGTGCGAAAAATCAACCAAAACAACACAAAACATTAAATAAAAAAAATTCTAGATTAAAATTTAAAATTTCGGCTTCGAGGTGCATTCAGTCACCATTACGACTACCTGTGTGCCAAATTTCATGGCTGTAAGTGCGATAGATTCGTCTGGACATCGCAGACAAACACGCACACACACACACAAACATTGCCTTTTATAAGTATAGAAAACCTAATTCTTTAAATAAATTGTAACTTCTGATAAATAAAAGAAATTGCATTTAATGCTTATTTTGTAACTATGCAGGGTTTCACACAAAAGTATTACTTACTTTCATGGTACATTTATTAAACATAGTAAGGCCAGGAAACCAAAGAGAATTATCAAACAAAAAGCTATTTAATTACATTGTAATTAATCGCAACAATTATTGATTATCGTTGTGAATACATTTTTCCCTTTTGCCAAGGGTTTTAAGGCTTAGATGTTCACTGCTTTCAAAACTTTACTTTTATTATATTTAGTATTATACACTTTAACTATCGCATAAACAACCAATAAAACACGCAAATATTCATGACTCAAATTACCATCAAAATTAATATTATATTTATTTTAAGATATCAATTAGTTTAAGGAATATTTTGATGGAATTTAATGAAAATTTGCTTATGGCGTCGAGGAAACGCTGAATTTCCTCACAGTCGCTAGATCTCATTCCCGATGTGCAAAGGACGATCCGAAAGTAAGTTTCGTCATGCTTTTTCACAAGGAAGCTTTATTACAATCCAAAATATTGTTACAAAATTTGTTCGGTGTGTGTACGGTGAGAACAGTCCAACAAGCAGGTAACGGAGAATAACACTTAATTCTCGAATATTCTGGAAAACACGAAGCGCAGGTAACAGGAAAAAAGAGCACTTGCACAGATTGACAACACAAACTGACAACAAATCACTAGTAATAACAGCAACGGTAATTTTGATACCGCTCGGCGTCTAACGGCTTACTAGCTCGCTCAGGTGATAAAACACCAAAGAGATTCTTCGAATTCCGAAGACGTTTAAAGAGGATTGTCTCACCTCAGCAACTCCCGGGGTTTTATACCTTACCTGAGAGGATGTGACATCACATAGAATCGTCTAGTAAATTCTGTATATCTCCGCCCCTAATAGAGATATCGAGAAAATTCCAGCATTTTTGAGGACTTTTATTTTGCCGCCAATCCATAGGTAGTAAGAACCTCTGTAAATGTCTCTTTCCAACCGTAAGTCTAATATTGTGGGAAAGTGACATTACATGTTCGTAACAATATACAATGGGATAATAAAATGTAAACTTTTGGCTATTTTCCACACATTCGCCACCAACATTGACACATTTATAGTACCATGAAATGAATTACAAGAAACCATCCTGTTAAAAATTGGTGCCCAGCGAGCGAAGGAAGTTCTTTACAGCCTCATTGCTTCGGAAGTGACGTCCCGATAGTGCTGACTTTAATGCAGGAAAAAGGTGAAGATGGGTGTCGAAGGACCTCATACTGATCACAAGACTGCAAGAATAGTAATAACCAGTGAGGGCAGTGCTGTAGTGGCAAAATAAGCAGTGCCGGGACGCTCTAACATGGGGTGACAAAAATCGCGTTGTTATTGGGACGATTTCACAATTTTCTCTTATTTATTTCTTGTAAAACCAGCGGGAGTGGTCTCCCCTAAACTTTCTCGTATACTCCCCCAAAAAGGTGTTGTTTCCCCTCCCCCCTAGTGGATAAAAAAATTTGAACCAACTGTAACCCAGAATCCAATGACTATCAGAAGGTTTTTCATTGTAGATTATAGTGATTGTAAAATATTTAGGAAAAGAATCAAATTCAAAGAGATGCGTACCGATTAAAACGCGTCTATCACACACTGCTAGGTTCCACTCTTGCCGGTTCAAGGACAAAGTGACGTAATTCTCTCAATAGCTTCGGCGTGCACAGAGATTGCTACCAGTGCGCATGGAGAATCGGATTAGAAAAAATAATTATGCAATTTGAACGCCTTTTTTCAACCTATTGACACAAAAATTGGACACAAATCTACAATTAAGGTAAGAAAGCCACATGCCAAATTTCATTTATCTAAGTAATTTTTTAAGAAATTATTGCGATTAAAAATATGCGATTATACAGACCGACGGATTTTATTTTTGGATTACGGACATACATTCCTGATGATAAAACTGTGTACCAAATTTTATCCATCTGGCTATTCAAGTTTTTGAGTTATAGTGTTCACATGAACGCAGACAGACAGACTTCCCGTAGACGGATTTTGTCCACAATTTGACAGAAACCTACAAATTATGTGCAACGATCACATACCAAATTTCATCACCATAGCTCTAATAGGTTTCGAGTTATCGTGTTCACAGACAGACATAATTCCAAAATTGCGTTTTTCGGACTCAGGGAGGTCTAAAACGTGGAGATTCGTCAAAATCTCGAGTTCGAATTTTTTGACGATTACAATACTTTCTCTTTGTATACTTCGTATAAGAGAAAGTAAAAAAGCAGTGCCGGAACGTCGTTCCGGTGCGTTCCACCTCCACTAAATCCCTGCTCGAGGGGTTTTGTTCTTGGACGATAATGCAAGACCCCACACAGCAAGGGACACAAAAGGACACATTCGTCGCCTGGGATGGGAGAGATTGGATCACCCTGCCTACAGTCCCGATCTTGCCCCATCAGACTTTTCACTCTTTTTTCTGCATCAAAATCAGCACTGTCGGGATGTCTTTTCCGAAGCAATGAAGAATAGCTGAAGGATGTGAAGAACTTCCTTCGCTCTCTGGGCACCTATAATTACCAGAATGGTTTCTTGAAATTGATTTCACGCTACGACAAATGCATGAATGTCGGTGGCGAATATGTGGAGAAATAGCCGAAAGATTATATTTTGTTGTGCCATTGTATGTTTCGGATTGTAATAAAGCTCCTTGTGGAAAAGCATGACGAAACTTACTTTCAGAACATGCCTCGTATTTTTCATGGCGCAGTATGATCCTATTTGGCTCTTGCGCCATTAAACTGAAAACAACCAAAAAAGCCCCATGCATTTTCTTATTGCGTTGACACTAGAGACGGATTATTAAACAGGCAGGGTAAGCAGCTGCCAAAGGGCCCCGCAACCTTGGAGGGCCCGAGATTTCGAGATTTTTTTTTAGATGTACTTACAAGGTAATTTAATTTTGTGCTTTCTTTTAATTTACAAATGCCCTGCGTTCGTTTGCATTTTGGAAAATTATTCTAACAACATTCGTAATTAATTACCCTTTTCAAGCCTTATATTTTGTTTAATAATTCTAAAATAATATTTTCTTTATAATTTAAAAAAGATTCAATCCTTTAATTAAATAGAATTTGATCGTGTTTAAAAGTATTGTCATTTTTTTCAAAATAAATATAAATACTAATAAAGGGAATTTTTAGTTGTGGAAGAGTTAAAAATACAAAAATAATAACAGACAACGATAGGAAGTAAGAATCCGGTGGATGACTTCATCAGAGGCCATTCATCCGTGCAGATTCAAAACTAGAATAGGTTCAGGTCTTAGAGTAAATTAATATTAAAATCAGACCTTAAAGTCTTTTTCCTCTACAGAAAACCTATTCTAGTTTTGAATCTGCACGGATGAATGGCCTATGATGAAGTCATCCACCGGATTCTTACTTCCTATCGTTGTCTGTTATTATTTTTGTATTTTTAACTCTCCCACAATTAAAAATTCCCTTTATTAGTATTTATATTTATTTTGTACTTCGCAATTTTTTCCTGGATGATGTTTCACTTGCGCACACCAATTGAGTTGCTTCCTTTTTTGTCTTTTTAAATATTCAATCCTTATTTTTTGTCTTTTTAGATATTCAGTCATTTTTTTCACTATTTTGTATGAAATTACTTTTAAATTCTAATTTTGCATTTTTTATACGAGATATATTGAAACTAGCTCTCTTGTAAGTGATCCGCGATTAAATGTTATATTCCCTCAGCTTGTCAAAAATTGCAGCTTAAAAACTGCTTGTATAGAGATTAAATTAAAATCAATACAAAAAAATCTGGCTTGGGAAGTTAGAGAGGGGAAAGGCCCCCTCCTAGCCTTGCATTCCCTAGGGGTCCCTACAGGGCTTAATCCAACCCTTTATGACACCTGACACATAAAGTTTATTACCCAGACGCAATCGACGAGATGAAGGTTGCTATTAAAAGGGACTGAGCCCAAACACCTATTTATATGCTTCGAGGTATTTACAGTTCTGTCTGGCTGTGCTATTAGCAGTGTCTGAATAATAATGGCCAGCATTTCTATTTCTTCCGATAATTGAAATTAATATCATTCGAAGAAAGCCAAAAACCAAAGATAAACTCAGAGGGAATCGAAAAAACAAACAAACAAACAAGGAATCCATTCTAGTCCTTTTTTTCAAGGGCTAAGGGCTTTATTCGAAATTGATTCAAAATAATAATTGGGAAATTTTTCTGTAAGAAGCATGCATTACGTCAAATATAGCTTCTCTTAGCACGAAATTTTCCAACAAAAGACAAAGGGGATCTGTACATCTAAAAGCATTATTTTAAACGAAAGAGGAAAACCAAACACAAACATAAAAACGGAAATAAGATTTATTTAAAAATATTAGCCATTTGGCTTTTAAAAGTAGCCATCATAAAAACTTACCCCATGCCCAGAATGGAGAAAAAATGTCCTCACGCTGTCACAATCTCACGCCAACTTTCCTTTCAAAAAGGAATCGGCAAATTAAAAAAAAACACTAGTACCATAGCTCCATCTATATTCGAAAAACCAAAACAGAAGGAGTAAAAACAGGAATTTTTAGGGAATGGAACTATTTAGACATATTAATAAAGTTCCTCAAGTTCCGATAATTGATATGATGCCATAATATTAATTAGTGTCATGAAGCTTTGATTTATGTTCTTAATTCTTCCTGTAATGATTATTTAAAGTGTTGACACACACGCACGCACGCACGCACGAGTACAATTCTTTTTGGGCATCCAGTATACTGAAGTTTTTTATTAATTAATTAGCCTTTGCTTCAAATTTAATAAATGAGTTAACCAATCTATATAAAATGTTCTTTAATACAGGGTGTTTGCAAAGGAATAACCGAACTTTGAAAACTTTGAAGGGCTACAATGACAAAACTAAAGAACTTGCAACCCTGTTGCACAAATTAAATAAAAAATATTTTCAATGTGATCACTACTAGAAACACGAATGATATCCAGTCAACAGCAGAACCCATCCCACACTTTCTCTATTAGTTTGGGTATGAGCGCATCCCAGCAGTAACTTGTATGGCGTGAAAATCAATCGCTTTCTCGACACTTCTCATACCGTCGTATGAGGCATTTCCCGGCAGCCTTGCCGAGTTTTCGGACTATTAGTGAATGTTTTTACTTTCTCGTATACGAAGTATACAAAGAGAAAGTATTGTAATCGTCAAAAAATTCGAACTCGAGATTTTGACTGATCTCCACGTTTTAGACCTCCCTGAGTTCGAAAAACACAATTTTGGAATTATGTCTGTGTGTCTGTCTGTCTGTGAGCACGATAACTCGAAAACTATTAGAGCTACGGGGATGAAATTTGGTATGTGGTTTTTGAACATAATTTGTAGGTTTCTATCAAATTTTGGACAAAATCCGTCAACGGGAAGTCTGTCTATTTGTATGTCCGCGGTCATGTGAACGCTATAACTCAAAAACTTGAATAGCTAAATGGATAAAATTTGGTACACAGTTTTATCGTTATGAATGTAGGTCCGTATAAAAGTTTGGACCAAATCCGTCAAAAAGAGGCGTTCAAATTGCATATTCAATTTCTTTTAATCCGATTCTCATGCGCATGCGTGTTGGTAGCAATCTGTTATTGTTGTAAATTTTATTTACAACAATAAATAATGTTTTCAAGCATCAATTGTTAACAATTTTTTTATTGTTGTAAATCAAACCGATCTCATTATTTCAGCAAATCTTTTATTCACGCGCTTTTGCAATTGTTACGGTTGTGGTAGTATAAATTGTTTTCTTGGGAATTCAATTCCAAAGCAGAATTTTCGCTTTAGTATTCATTGCATTGCCTATTTTATCGCGCCTGCTTCAAAGTAATATTTTTTTGAAACGTGGCAACAGATATTTGATTTCAGGTTTGTTTGTTTTACTTTCTCGTATACGAAGTATACAAAGAGAAAGTATCTCCACTACGAATCTCCACTTAGAAAGTATACAAGAAAGTTTAGGGGAGACCACTCCCGCTGGTTTGAGTCTGTTTCACGATGGCCTAATGCATGTTGAATCCATCGGGAGGTCAAACGTCTTCCTATTGGTATAGGTCCCACTCGGGGCACCATGAGTATATGGATGAGAAGCCGCAGGGTATGTGAGAGGGGCCTCACTTCCCTGATGGATATAATAATGGTGGTGTGGCTCGTAGGGCCCACCTCCGAAGACAGGTCGCGCTCCCGTAAAATGGAGGGTTTTCGCTTGTGCCGCACTTAATGGGGACTATTTTGCAGTCGACTTCAACGGCCAATTTTCTGTCGCGGCGGTCGGTCTTCATCTGAAGTGATCTTCTAGGTCGGGGTGTTTCGATATGAATTCCCATTGGTGTAGTATGGAAATTTGGAGATAGGAGTTGCCGGCTTAGGTGATGCCATATCTGACCAAATATTCTGATACTCTGACAAAGATCCAGGATTATGAAAACAGTTCCGAAATAGCCCTTGTGCAGCTTAAACTACTAGGCTTTGAAATTTAATCGTGGAAACCAGACAATTACAGCGAATACAACATTGGTGCTAGCTTCAAACATTTGTGGTCCTTGGATGTCGTCACCAGAATTGTGTCAGAGTTGTGGAAGTCATAAAATACCTGAAACAGTACCAGTTCTTTCGGAGGTTCGTCTATTACTTTAAGAATCTCTGGAACAGTTTGGTAGAGAATGCCATGAAGTGATTACTTCCAAGGATACTTGAGAGTCATCTTTGGAATCGTATCAAAATCACGGGGGTTGAAATCTGGGGAGTACTGAGAATGGTAAAGCAATTCTCAGCCCTAGTGAGCAAACAAGTCAGCTGTAGGTTGCAACCGAGCTGTTACAGAGATTTTCAAGACGATAGACCGCTCTATCCGAACCGTCAACAGAACTGGCACTGGTTCAGGTATTCTACGGCTTCCACTTAGTTGAAACAAACGGTCTACGAATTTGCTGACAATATCAAAGAATTATAAACACTTCAAACTAGTAGCTTTGTTGTATCGACTGTAATTATACCATTGCCACTATTAAATTTCCAGCCGTCAAATATTCGCATAAGAAAAAATCTAAGTTTGGTTAATACTATTTTGTTTCAATTTTTGCCATTTTCAGTTTTTCCATAGGTAGCAGCAACCAGTATCTTATTAACCCAACCATTTCGTCATATTTCAATTTTTTGAAATTTCAATATTGAATTTTTTTATTATCTTTGTACAGATTTTCCATAGTTGATTTAATCGAATTTTTCTCTAATGAAATGAAAGTAGTACGCATGTGGACAACAAACGAATGGCTTTTCAATTCAAATCGAATATATTTCAAAATGAGTATTGCTGTAGAGCAACAGTAATAGAGTTCCGACGATAGTCGATGTCATCTTTCAAATTGGAGCAGAAGTTAAAAATGATTAATAGGACAATACCATAATTCCAAGACGGCTTTCCCTCTAAACCAATATCCGATTCCGACAGAGAACTGTCATTTATAGTTAACACGGGTTCTTCAATAATGCTGAAAGCGGATTGCAACATGTCGTGAAAGTTGTTATTTAAACCTCGCAAACGATCAGAAGTTGATTGAAGAAGCGAACTGAAAAGGAAACCAGAAGAATTCTGGTTAGAATTTCATTTTTTCTTTCAATCAGAATGAGAGAGAAAATATTTATTCGAATATACGAAGAATATTCTATTGTTATGGAAATGAAATAAGGTAAATTGAGTTCGATTTTGACTTTTCTTAGATGGTCATTTTCTAAAATTTGGTAGCGTTAATCTTTTTCTCGAAAGGGATATTTTCAGGGATTTTGGCTGTTTCTTTGAAAGACTTGCGTTGATATATAATTTAATCATATATTCTTCGAAAATTCTTTTATAGCAGGAAATCAACGAGGAAAACCTGATTGCAAGCAATGTTTCTTAAGAATTTTCCTTTAATATGTTCCTTTAATATGTATGAGGAAAATTTTGTATTTCATTTTCAGTATTTCACCGTAATATGAACTCTTTATATGTTCCTTTAATATGTATGAGGAAAATTTTGTATTTCATTTTCAGTATTACACCGTAATATGAACTCTTTATATGTTCCTTTAATATTTTCCTTTAATATGTATGAGGAAAATTTTGTATTTCACTTTCAGTATTACAAACGTAATATGAACTCTTTGATCCTATGAAGATAATCAAATCATTTGTTGTCTTTTTAAAACTGATGATGAATTTTATCGCTCTAAGTTATTCATCTTTTAACCAATAGTATTCTTATAAGCATGAAATGTCGTTTACCCCACTTCAATAAGGTATAGTAAGATGAGCTTGGTTAACGGTTGCTACTTGTTAGGAAATTCTGCATTTAAGTTAGGAAATAATTTGAATTCATTTCTAAATTCGTATCGCCTCTCGTACTTTTTACCTTCTCGTATACGAAGTATACAAAGAGAAAGTATTGTAATCGTCAAAAAATTAAAACTCGTTATTTTGATGAATCTCCGCGTTTTAGACCTCCCCGAGTCCGAAAAATACAATTTTAGAATTATGTCTCTCTGTGTGTCTGTGAACACGATAACTCGAACACTATTACAGATACAGGGATGAAATTTGGTATGTGATCTTTACACATCATTTGTAGGTTTCTATCAAATTTTGGACAAAATCCTCTGTCTGCGTTCATGTGAACACTATAACTCAAAAACTGGAATAGCTAGATGGATAAAATTTGGTACACAGTTTTATCATCATGAATGTATCCGTATCGAATTTTGGATCAAATCCGTTGAAGGGCTGACTGTCTGTCGGACTGTATAATCGCATACTTGTAAAAATTATAGCTCCTAAACTCTTTAGCTTAGATAAATAAAAATAGTATGACGGTTGCTAACATTAATTATAGATCTGTGCCCAAATTTCGTTTCAATCGGTTAAAAAATAGGCGTTCAAATTGCATAATTAATTTTTCTAATCCGATTTTCCATACGCATGCGTACTGGTAGCAATCTTTGTGCACGCGGAAGGATTACGTCTCTTTGTCCTTGAGCTGGCAAGAGTGGAAGTGTGTGCTAGATGGGTTTTATTCGGTACGCATCTCTTTGAATTTGATTCTTTACCTAATTATTTTACAATCGCCATAATCTACAATGAAAAAGATTCTGATAGTCATTGGATTCTGGGTTACAGTAGGTTCGAATTTTTTTATCCACACGGGGGGAGGCGAAACAGCTCCTTTTTGGGAAAGTATACGAGAAAGTTTAGGGGAGACCACTCCCACTGTTTACTATAAGAATCGAAGCATTCTTTCCTCAGTGCATATAATACATAATATAAATAAGTCTGACACATATTTCTTATCTAAAATGAAGTTTGAAACTTATCTAAAGTGAAAATAGTACTTTATTTAATAATTTTTTACATTTTTTGAAAAAAGGATACAACTTGTGACTGTTTTAAGTTTTTACCCTTCGCGGAAAAAAACCCATTTTTTCCAACTTCGTTTTTCAGTTTAAAAAGTAAATTTCTAACCGATGCTTTTGTTAAATGGGATGGGCGAACCCACCCGGCGGCCGTTCAGAGGGGTTGAGTGGCCGTTGCTAGGGGTTATTTTAACATTAGGTCTATGGGCCGAAAAATCCGTGCCACGAAAAATTGGCCGCTATGTAGGGGTGGCCGTTTGAAGAGGTTTCACTGTACTTCAATGTTGGCGGACGGGTCGCATACACCTGCTGTTTGATGCATCTCCACAGGAAAAAGTCCATTGGAGTCAGATCAGGTGAACGTGGAGGCCACTCTTGGAAACCACCAAACCCGATTATTTGTTCCTCGAATTTCTCCACCAGGTCTGCTTCACTGATGATGTTTTGTGCGCAGCCGCGCAAGAAGTGCATTTTAAGCGTTCTGTTTTTAGCATTCATGACCATAAGTTGTCTTTTTGTACTACATCGATGATGCTCTACAACTTTGTGATTCATCTTTTCCCTCTATCTCGTACCGTTTCAGAGATAATAACGCTAACTCCACCGTTTTCCACCAAGCAAGTGGTTTCATCCAGCAGCGCATAGTCTCTTAACCATTAGACACCACTCTTATGAAGAAAGCTGCAGCCATTCGGTAGTTAGAAGTGTGGTAAGGGACTTTAGTGGGCCCCCTGTATACTTGTCTTTACTATGTGTCCATCATCCAGTCTGGGGCACACAGGATAAGTTGGCTCTTTTACTCCGGGTCCCACTCCGTGAGGTGGAAGTGTTGTAACTGTAAATATGTTTTTAAAGTGTGTTCGTCCCCATAAATGATTTTTGAAGCATTCTTTCGTCATTCCTGATGTTTGTGGATTGCTCTATCATTCATCGAAATTTCCACATAAGGGCCAGGAAGTTTCTGAACATAACTTATCATCAACAACTCATCATCATAGCCTTTTTCCTAACAATATAAGTCAAGCTACCTGTCCCTAAAACTTCTGATAACGAGTCGCATCATTCCAAGATGCACGAACTCGCTACTGTCTATCCGTGACCAGATTTCTTCCCACCAAGTTGTCTGGATGGTGGCGGTCGCTATACGAATAGTTTACTGTACGGGAAATACGTTTTGAGAAGGTAGAAGTTCATTCAAGTTCGTTACATTGGCATACTTAGTGCCAAATTGGTTATATAGTTAATAGTAAGTCTTTTCCTGCTGCCAAACTGGCGCTGGCGCCAAGAATAAAATATAACCCAGACTTCCGCCGGATTCCTCCAATTCGAAATGGATCTTTCCTAACATAACCAGATCCTATAGCGACCGCCACCGCCCAGACAACTTGGTGGGAAGCTATCTCGATCGTGGACAGATAGTACACGAGACGTGTTGTAATTTGGTAACGTTCAACCCGTTAAAAGGCCATTTTTTTCATTGTATTTTAAAATCATTTTAGGATTGAGATTGATTTAAAAAAAGAAATTTATTTAACTTATTTGATAAAATGAATAAGATTTCTAATACCTTTTTTAAAAAAAACTATAAGCCATTTATTTGTTTTAATATAACTTGCCTTTTATAGATAATTTTTTTAATAAAATAAATCAATAGCTTCCTCTGTCGTATAATTCTTATTTTTCATACATTTTCATTGTATAAGTCAATATTGTTTGAACTAAAATGAATTAGAGATTTCTCGTTCAGATAAAACAGTAATAATTGCCAAATATCAATCGAAATGTATTATTCATTATTGTAACTTCGTAACATATTGTTACGAAGCTGTAAAGTTGTTTTCCTGACATGATAGTCTTATGGCAGGAAAGAGAGATATACAGAGGTTTTACTAAAGCCAAGCCAATGAACCCTAACCCTAACAGGAAACTTGCCGACAAATTTGACGACAAAACGAAGTTCGTGGAAAATTCAGGAATTGCAGTCCTATCTCTACTGGGAGCGGAAATTTAGAGAATTTTCTAGAGAAATATATTTGACGTCACATTCTGTCGGAAAGGATGCAAATACCAAGCTTACCAAAGGAGGATTCATTTGTTCTTGGAGCTTTGACCGCTGTTTAGTTATATTAGCTTCCCGTTTTGAAGCAACACGACTATATTCCTGTACAACCACAGGGCAATTTTTGTAACAATGTATTGACCATCTCTTTTTATAAATCAATAAATGACAAATATAATCAGATGAAACGATATAAAATGAATGAAGGAAGAAATAATGGCCTCGCATCTTTCATCCAAGACTAACCATTTTTATTAAAATCACAGTATATGGTCAAAGTATTTGTTAATATTTTTTGTGGTTTCTGAAGTCATTAAGAAATAATAGCTCTAATGAGAGGTGGTAAAATTAATTACCATGGACATTAACATATATCTTTCATTTATTATTTTCTCCAAGAGTGAATTTTTATATAAAAAATGCAACAACTTACTTGTAAATATACTTGTTGCTAAAATTAGGTAAAATTCCATAAATAACTATCTAATGCACATTTGTTCTAATTTTCATGTTTTAATGTTTATTTATAAATTAGACGAAAAAAACCAGATGGTACCTTAAACTTTGGAAGCCAGTGTATATTTGATAAATCGTTTAGTTTTAGCTATAAGCAGCTTTTGAATGCTTGCATTATGTTTCTTTCGATATGTCTTTCCTACTAACAAACAAACTGTAACGAACTTGTTGCAATTAACCATGGATTACTAACTGTTAGATAATGATAGCATAATTAAATGTCGGTTTTATCATCATTAACAAAATTGCAATTAAATGTCTCGATATTACCAAAATGACTCGAGTCATATAATGGTGCCAAACTCGGCAAACATTGAAACCATTTAAGGGGAGTTGGAACCCCAACCCTGTTACTTCGATGTACCTCTTCTCAAAATCTGTTATAGATTCATGTTTGAAATTTTTTTATACAAATGCATCTTTCTCATTATACTGAAATGATTTTTGAAAAAAAATTCAAAAATTTATTTTTTGCAAATTTTTTTGTGTCAAAACAAACGTGAAATTGGCCATTTCGATGTACCTTTTCTCAAAATCTGTTATAGATACACGTTTTAAATTTTTTTACAAGTAAAGTAAACCTTTCTCATTATACTGAAATGAGCTTTTTAAAAAAAACTCAAATTTATTTTTTACAATTTTTTTGTGTCAAAATAGGGTAAGATTTCACTGACTAATTAAATATTTTGTAAATTTATAAAAAATTAAAAAAAAATAATCAAAAGATCATTTCAGTAAAATGAGAAAGTTGTACATGACCTGTATAAAAAAAATTCAAACATATATCTATAACAGATTTTGAGAAAAGGTACCTCGAAGTGGCCAATTTAACATTTGTTTTGACACAAAGAAAAAATGTAAAACATAAATTTTTGAATTAAAAAAAATCATTTTAGTATAATGAGAAAGATGTACTTTACTTGTATAAAAAATTTCAAACATGAATCTGTAACAGATTTTGAGAAAAGGTATATTGAAATAACAGGGTTAGGGTTAACGGACTTAAGGGTTCCAACTCTCCTTAAACCCATCACCATCTTGTAACGGATTTTAAAAAAACTCCTTACACATATATCGTTTTTAATGGCTTTTGGGCTTCTTCCATTCCGAATTCGAAGAAAATTGAACGATCCGTTTGATCATGACTGAGCAACAAAGAGATTCATTAGCAAACAGACGAAATTCCGAACGGTCGAGTTAAAACAGGACTTGAGAAAATCGTTTTCATTTTGTAGTTTTGTTTGGAAAATTTCATGAAATGTTTCAGATCAAATCAGAAATTGATAAAATGTTTTTTGTCGTTTTTTTATTTAACAAACAAAAGGAAAAAATCTAATGGAAACGTGGTTGTCAAAATGTTCGCAAAATTAAAATTTATTCCCTATAGGAGACTCTATTCATATTCAAGGAAACTTTGTGTTAGAAGAGTTAAAATTAAAACGGAATACATTTTTGAACAAAGTAAATTCAGAATACAATTAGTTCTGTGAACAGTAGACCTCATGTCAAAAATAAAAAACCCAGAAGATTTGCATCTTGTCGCATAATTTTAGCCATTTTTTTTATCGAATGCGAATTATTTACACAAGTTTCTGCTTTTATCCGTTTTCACAACTGCAAGTAAATGTTTGCTTTTATCATTATTAAAAAAATTATAATTAAATATTTCGCCATTACCAAAACGACTTAAATGCTTTATTGGTGCCAAACTCTCTATTGACTTGCCAAACGCAGACAACAATTAAAACGGCCACCATCTTAAACCGGAAAAAAAAATTAAAAATCCTTCTATATACATCATTTTCAGAAATATTCATAGTTTATTCGGCAATTGATATTCATACTGAATTCGAAGAAAATCGAACAGCGAGTTTGGTCGTTACTGCGGAATAAATAAACTTATAAACAGACAGACGAAATCCTGAACGACTGAGTTGAAAGAGGACCTCGCTCGCTTGGCCAATAATTTATGTAAGGACCATTTGTTGATCTGTATGAATTTTAAATCCTACAGATTTTCAATTATTTGTTTATTTGAATCCTCGATTATTACTTTCTGGTATACTAAGTATACAAAGAGAAAGTATTGTAATCGTCAAAAAATTCGAACTCGAGATTTTGACGAATCTCCACGTTTTAAACCTCCCTGAGTCCGAAAAACACAATTTTGAAATTATGTCTGTGTGCCTATGAAAACGATAACTCGAAAACTATTAGAGATACAGGGATGAAATTTGGTATGTGACCTTTACACATAATTTGTAGGTTTCTATCAAATTTTGGACAAAATCCGTCTAAGGGAAGTCTGTCTTTCTGTATGTCCGCGTTCATGTGAAGGCTATAACTCAAAAACTTGAATAGCTAGATAGATAACATTTGGTACACAGTTTTATCACCATGAATGTAGGTCCGTATCAAAGTTTGGACGAAATCCGACAAAGGGTTGACTGTCTGTCGAACTGTATAATCGCATAATTTTAAAGATTATATCTCTTAAACCCTTTGGTTTAGATAAATAAAAATTGGTATGATGGTAGCTAACATTAATTATAGATCTGTGCCCAAATTCCGTTTGAATCGGTAAAGAAAAAGGCGTTCAAATTGCAAAATTAATTTTTCTAATCCGATTCTCCATACGCATGCGTACTAGTAGCAATCTCTGTGCACGCGGAAGGATTACATCACATTGTCCTTGTTTTACTTGCGTACTGGAAGCAATCTCTGCGCATGCGCAAGCTAACGAACGAGGTCTTCTCCTGTTTTCTCCTCCGCACATGGAGCTTG
Source organism: Araneus ventricosus (assembly GCA_013235015.1). Classification (NCBI taxonomy): domain Eukaryota; kingdom Metazoa; phylum Arthropoda; class Arachnida; order Araneae; family Araneidae; genus Araneus; species Araneus ventricosus. The sequence goes on from BGPR01000737.1 coordinate 424,366, forward strand.
CATTTGCTACAGTTTGATAGAAAATAAATATTGCTAAGTTTTAATACATACGCATCTCTTTCAATATGATTCTTCACCTAAATATTTTACTATCACTGTAATCTACAATGAAAAACCTTCTGATAGTCATTGAATTCTGGGTTACAGTAGGTTCGAATTTTTTATCCACGCAGGGGGAAGGGAAATGACAAATGTTTGAGAAGTATACGAGAAACTTTAGAGGAGGTCACTCCCGCTGGTTAGGAATATTCTCTTGAGATCTCACAATCAGTCTGGTTTCTAAAATTCATATTTTAAATAAAATTTAAATGAATGTTAATGTTTTAAATATTTCAATCTGAATTCTCAACCAGCAAGCAATTTAATAAAGGGCGATTTTATTATGAAACGCAGCATCTGAAATCGTGTTAAAAGTATTAGCAAAGATTTGATTGAACTCATTTATTTCCATTTTCAGTTTGCAAATTAAGCAGTGACTGCATAACAAACGTTCGTTTATTAGAAATAAAACTAAATGTTTGCTTGTCTTTATTTGTTTAACAGTAGGAGACAAAATATCTCTAATATAGAACAAACAAAGAATAATTGTATTATTAATATTAATATTGTATTTTCATTCTGATACCGATGAAGATTGCAAAGATACCAATGATTGTAGAATAACTTATTTGTAACTAACTACATTAGCTGTTTAAATATTTCTAACATATTTAAACGAACTTACATAGATAATTGATAACAGTATGAAGTCTCGCTCATAACTATTTTGTGGTATTTTTCTCAGCAGTGTACGTTTAATTATATATTTGATATTATTTAATAATTCATCCCAAAATATTCCGCTTTAGCTAATTTAAAGACAATAGTTATAAACTAAAAGGGAATAAATTTATTTCCTGTTCAACAAATATCAAAGGAATGCATTTTTCTTTCAAGGACCATTTTAATACGAGCAACTCTTTCTTCCAGAGATGTGATATATTGATTTTAGCACCACGTGCCCGTAAGCGTCGCTAATGCATTATGCATTCAATGCTTCATTATTAGCGATTCTACGATTTATAACGAGAGATTTAGATCCAAAACTATTTTTCAGAAGTTCTTTAACATCCGTTCACCCACTAGCCTTTTATGAAAGGAAACGTGCTTTCTTATTATCGCATCCATTTCGCTTCAAAATATTTATTTTGGAGAAGCATTAGCTTATCTTCCAGCTTAAAATGAAACATTCGAACTTTTAAAAGATTCTTTCGTGTTCTTTAAGTGTACTTTCGGTAAACTTTTTAAGTAATGGATATGTTATTTAAAGAGACTACTTCGCGAGAATTTGACCTTTAGCTCCTATTACTTTAGCATAATTGAACTGAGTGTTTATTATGCAATATTTCCGCAGAAAGAAACCTATCCAAAGGTAGCTGTGGCTAAATTACTTTTATTGAAAACTTTAAACCCTAAAAATAATTTAGAA
>BGPR01000738.1:0-20866 GCA_013235015.1 Araneus ventricosus
ACAACACTGCACTATTAAAAAATTGAGTAATGTTTTTATTTCTATTATTGTTATCCGTAACCAATCTGTTATTTCTAATTATTTAATTAATTACTAAATTTCTAAAAATATATTTGCCAAGATTACAGTCTCAAAAAGGAAATCTATTTATTATAAAATTAAATGTATTTCTTTTATCATAAATATCAGTCTTAATTTTTCTATCTAAAATTCTTCTTTCCAAGTAGAGAAATTCTGCATTTAATTCATTGTTATTGGTCTTTATTAGTTTTAAACAATAAGGATAAAATTAATTCGTAGCTTTAGGCCTAAATCTTTATTAAATACTATTAGGTCATCAATAAATCTAAACATTAAACCAGAATTATAAGAAAAATTGTCTTTCTCGCAAAAATGCACTTATAAATTGGCCAAAGTATTACTAGCTGCCTCCCGTGGCAAAACCTTAATCTGATGGTAGAGCCTATTATCAAAAAGAGTAAAGTTTTCTTTTAATACTAAGTTAATAAGAGTTCTGTATTTATGTATACTTATAATCTTATTTAAACCAAAATCTTTATGCATTTTTACTAGAGTTTAAATCAAATCTTCAATATCTAAACTTTTAAAAAGATATTGGAAATCAAATGTCTGTATATTGAAGGCGTCAATATCTTAAATTGCATTTACAATTTCAACACTAATATTGATATTTATCGTGTTTTTTTTGTTCCCTGAAATTTTCTATATTTGCCGGTAGGTATTTTTGTAGAAATTTGAGTAATTTAGTAACATATATATTGCAGAGAATAGTGACATTTCTAAATTCAACAGGATTTCTAAGGAATTTGGGAATTAAAAAAATATGTGGATATACTATTTTTACACATTGAATTCGAAGTTTTTTTTATGAAAATATTATATTCTATTTGCAATTTCTCTTTTATACAGCCTAGAATCTATTCAATTCTCAATATCATTAATGTGCTCATTTAATAATTTTCTATTATAATATTTGCAAACTATGGCAAAATTACTGGGAACTTTGCCTATATAAACTATTACAAAATCTTTTTGAAACTGTTTAATTGATTTTTTTAAAATCATTAAACCTAATTTCATTATGAGTTTCAAAGTTAATTCGAAAAAGATAATTTATTGTTTATATTCACTAAAGCTGCTAATGACAAATTATAATTAATTGCCTTCTTTAAAATAAATTTCTCAACGCCTTTTTTATTTGCATTTTAGTACTGCCATTACTGTTAACAAACCGATGTTTTCGTATATATATATATATATCAAAACATACAAATGTTCTTTTTATTCTATTACAGCTAACCTTATCAGATATATGAATGATCTCATTGTTTTAAATCATGGCAATTTCAATAATACTTGGAAAAATATTAATCCTTCAGCCTTACTTCTAAAACAAACAAACAAACAGTATTAAGTTTTAAGCGGATTTTTTAGATCTGGAAATTAACCCACTCAGCGGCAAACCCGAAATATCTCGCGAACTTGTTTGCTTCTCAAACGTCAGGCTACGAGATGACTTCCAAACTTTTCTGCATCTCTAGCGGCAGGCCCGGGTATTCTCGGGCTATTAGAATTTCCTTTCCCCCAGGACCACATGCATACTAGTAATTGGAGAGTTGGCCTGTCCATTGTGAACCGTCCATTGTGTTTGTCACCCCGCATTTGGAAGAAGAGGGATTGTGAGTTTGTGTGTGGGCTTGTTGACTTCTGTGCAAGACGGAGACGTTTTTCTTATGCAGCTTGTCGGAATTTTCTGCTAATTCTTTGAAATAGTAATAACAGCTTTCCTGCTATTGTTGGCGGGAGATAACGTGGGGATGGGTACTATATTTTTTCAACAGCTATGTTACTCTTTCATAAAGTATAAAATGGGAAATGACAGAATATTTATTTTCGAGACTCCGGTACAGAAATACGGAAATAAAAATGAAAACTGTCTTCCGCTGTCAAAAATATTTTCAGTTTCCTAGATTATTATCCGTTTTTATTTCTAAAGCAGGTTTTAGAACTATTTATCATGACAAAATTTTACTGATAGAATTTTACAGAATTATTAGGTACTTTCCCGTTAAAGCCATACCATGTTTTCAACAACGAAAAACTGTGCCTCTCGTACTTTTAACGTTGCAATATAACGAAGACTTAAATCAGAACAATTAGAAAGTAAGATAATTATTATGTTGATTTATTATATATATATAACTTATGTGAAGTAGTGGAAGGAGCAGAGAGTCGAGTGTCAGTTTAATACAATGATGATGTAACCCAAAAATAATAGAAGCTACTACTTCCAAACAAAGGTTTTGTAGCCTTCCGATGGTTTAGTTTCGTTCGGTTTAATCAAACTAACGTAGCGCAAGAAAATATATTTTACTGGTTCCTATCACGCGACAGAAGACGGTAAAGGCATCAAATTATAGCAGAAAAGCTAACAGTTATTGTATGGCCTAAATAAAAATTATTTCAAGGGAATTACTGTATAAATACGTAGTAAAATTAATATAAAATATATTATAAAACATGCGATAACTGTTTTTATAGCATTCTGATTTTCAAGACATCCATTAGATAGTGAAATCATAACTGTAGCAATATTCAAAAATTAATCTTACATTTGCATTTACTAGGATTCTCGCACTCTTATATTAACATACCTAATTAGAGAAAATTTTCTTTAATTTAGTTTCAATTTTAAATTTTTTACGTCAGCAAAACATTGAGAGGGACTTAAAAGGTAACAAAATTATTGGGGGGACTTGTCCCTCTTTCCGACTATGCACGTGGTATCGTGCGTAGTACATGAATATGAAACAAAATTATTTTTAGACTTATATAAATCAACTGGTTGTGTGCAACGCCGGGCATTAAATGCTAGTTATGCATAAAAAAATATAGCGAATGCACTATAGTTAAAAATAATATTTATTTCTGGCATTTGTTTATTACATTTATTCTGTAATTTGATATTATACCACCTGAGATTTTATTAACAAATTTTACTTAAAACCAGTTATTGTAATTTGATGTTGGGCACATTATTTCTTTTTAAAACAATTTCAATTACAGCGCACTTGTGTTTGGCGCAATATGAGGATTCAGCAGCAATAAACTCCAACCGACCAACCTTATTTCTGGCTAATGTGAAAATTTATCTTTATGCTTTTCAAACTTTCAAAGTGAAAATAAAATTTTCATTTAAATTCTTCAATGAAACTTTGAAAATTATTGCAGCTATTAAAGAACTGATTTTAAGAAATATATAAAATCTTGTCAGAAAAAAACGTGATAAATAATCCAGGTTTTAGAGCAAAGGAAAATATAAATGCAAGTTACCAAACGCGTTAAATTAACTCAAATACTTTGAATGTAATATTGTGATGCTAAGTAGAGAACAAAATTAAAAGATTATTTCACAACAATAACTTTGAGTATTTGGACGTTGAGTATATTTCTTTGTTGCATGTCAATATGAAAAATGCCGTTAAGATAATTCTGTAATGAGCTAAGATATTTATATATTTTAAATTTATGCCGAAATATATTAATCTTGACAATAGTATCGAACGCAAATTTCAAAAACAAAAAGATAACGTTCTAATATAACTGAATGCAATATTGATACAAAATACTTTCTGAAATTAGTAGTTAATGCAATATTACATAATCAGACTTCTAATGAATGACAAACTAATGAAACTTTTATCATAATTGTATATACAAGACAATGACGTTGTACTCTTTGACTCTAAATATGCAAATATCAAGTAATATAAATAATATTGGATAATATCATATAATACTGTATAATATTATACCATACTAAATAAAAAAATATTATATTATATACTGAATAATATTATAAAATATTGAACAGTATAACAATATGCTGAATATTTTAAAAATACATTTCACAAGCATGGAAAAATATTAATCACTTAATTCGTAAGTGCTGAATTTATAGGTAACAATTTGTTATTTTTTGAACTTTGAACCTGGTTACTTTTGCTTACCAAACAGGCATCTTACCATTGGAACACGGAGACTTGCAACAGATAGCGTAAAAGATGATAACAAAATGTAGTTACAGAGGTCGGAGCTGTAAGAAATTTCTTGTTCATTCACAATTAATTTGAATAGTTTTCTTAGTTAAATTATCTTTTACCCTTACAATTTCGAGTTCAAAATGAAATTAGAAGTCAAAGAGGAAGCAATTTTAGCTCTTATATCTAAGTTTCCTAATTAAATAAATTAAGACAATAAGGTTTAAATGTAATTATAATAATATGTTTGAAAGGTTTGAAAATAATTTTGAAATTTATTTATTTCTCTTTCACTGTATTACGAGACGCCTTTAACATTTATAATTACAGTATTGATTGAATATAAAATGCAAGATTCGCAACAATAAATCACGTGTATATTTTTACTATGAGAATAACACTCATTTTTTCCCCAGAACAATAGACAATCCATATGTGAGAGTTGTTTATGGTTAACTTCATTAGCTGAATCCGGCCCACCTTTCATATACAGTAAAACAAAATGATTGTGTAAACATTATTATTCAAATGAACATTTTATAATATATTTTTGGACATATGATTCAACGTTGATTAATATAGTGTTACGGTATCATCATGCTGCTATCTGACGACGGTAAGAATAACTTCACCTTAAAATATTGAACAATGCTGAAAAATGCAAAAATCAAAATATTGTATGAATTGAATTGTATAGTACGGTATAATAATCAGCATCTTAAAGAACAATTGTTCCAGTGGTGTTTTTTTAAATAAAACCTCCAATCGAGTGATATCCTGAGTTAAAATGAAGATTTTTATAAATAAACATTGTTTTTATCTTATTTGTGAAAATTTAGTATCTCGCCAATAGTGATATATACAATACGATACCTGATTACGGTATTCGGTGTTCATAATATTGTATAACATTGTGCAAATATTATATAATATTTCTGTGCTACTGGGGAAGCTCAAGGCGGAAGTCCAAATGGGACATGGTGCCTCCATTCTTTCTGTAGAGGACAAAAGAATTCCACACTGACTGATTTAAAATTTGTTCAAATATTTTTACCTTAATGCTTCTTTTGCTGATTTCTTACAGTAGGGTAGAATGACAAACTCTGATCAGCCTTATCCACACCTCCATAGTAATGTTGCTGTCAATGATGGCTTCAGGTTTTTTGGAAACTATTCTTTCCGATTTTCAGTGAGTTTTTTCTATTTTCTTGTCCTGTTCGACAATTACCGTATTATGCACAGTACTTAAAATACAGATGGTGTTTTTTGTCCCTGTATTTCATAACACAAATCTTCCCTTTCTGAAACCCAATGATTTTTCCTTTTGAGAGGTTCCCTTTCTTCATTTCTTCGGGAACAACAATTCTGTTATGTCTTAATGTACCATAAACATCAGTGCGGTGAGATAACAGAAGTTCTGCCAATTCTGGTGACGTGTAGAAATTTTCCAAAGTTGCACAAAAGCCCTTGTCAAGAAGATACTTCAAAAGTCTCATAACTATGTTCGTTGTGGATTTGTAATTGGATTATTCAATCCACAGTGGCATATCCTTTCCTGTGTAAATATGGCTATTCCAAATATATCCACTGGAAGATTCGCATAGCTGATAGAATTTAATCCCGAACCTTTCTCTCTTTTTCGGTAGGTACTTTTTGTAGCCCAATCTTCCTTTACACAATAATGGCGATTCATCAACTGGCACATACTTTTCTGGAACGTAACATGATTTGAACTTTCTGTTCATGGCATTATGAACTTCATAGAATTTTCGTAAGACAGGTTGGGATGTGTCTTGAAATCGATTGTTTCATCATTTTTGAAATGAAAGAATTTCATGATAGATGCTGAATCTTTTTTCGGACATAAGTTGCTTCAAATATGGAGTGCTAAGCAATGGCTTTTGCGACCAATACCACTCTTGCAATGGCTTTTGCGCTATACCTTGCAAAATAATAATGCCCCAAGAAACACGAATTTCACTTGAGTCGACATCTTTCCATTTCTGAACCCTTGAGCTGGGAGTTAAATCATTTTTCTCAATGAAATCTTCTCCATAGGGATTCGTTTCGTTTGCTGTATAACCTACTATGTCATCATCGAAGAAAATGCATCAACATTCAAGAGGAGAAGAACCGTTCATGCGTGTATTCAGTCCTGGGTTGACACTCAAGGGAAATCTTGGTGGGGTGGTGCAATGTTTCTTTGGTCAATTCTACACCTGTTTCTAGCGGCATCTAATGTATCTTCATCGGAATCACTTTCATCAGAGATGTCCTCATAGGAAGAATTTGATTCTGAGTATTCTTCTGAATCCATTGTTCATAAGTATTTTGAAACGCATTTAAAAAACGAACTTGTCGAGATTTGAGGGAGCAACGCTACATTTAATCCAATCAAAGCAATTTATCGCAACGCCTTACTTAAATTCAATTCGATTAAAAATTTGGACATACCTAGCAACTTCTCATGTCACCGAGTAAAATACATATCACAGTTAATAAAATAATTTAAGATTTAAAAGTCGCATTACAATGCAAGAATTTTTAGCACATAAAAGTTATCGTAAACTTAAGAGGAACGAAGGCTTAGTAGATTATATTTACGCAAAAGACGCCGTCTTGGGAAAAGCTCCTTTTACTATACCCCAATCAGACAGCATTTCAATGATTATCGTCTTATTATTACTGAAAAAAGTGGAAAATTACCTCAGCTACAGAAAATCCTACCGTCTGTGCCATATAAGGTATAAAAGAAATGCTTTAGATGGTGAATAGGTTTATATATAAATTTAGAAATAAAATATATCCAAAGATTATAAAAATAGATAACATTTATTTAGTGAAATGCTGATAACGATGCACAGCGAAACATAGCGAAAAGCGAACTGTGTTTATTTACAACTCTGATATCATAATCTTAATGTTTCGTCACCACTCACTCTTTCATCACCAAAATAAACTTTAAAAATAATTGGAGCTTACATTATAATATGAACCGTTCTGTAGAATCACTGAAGAACCTTCCACGATGTAATGTATTTCATCATAGCATGATGAATCGTGGAGCCTTCTTTATCAAAAATAATCTGTTTATAGGACGTCTTCCACAGCACAAACATGTAAAACAAACACATACACTTATATTACTGATTGACTGACATCGAATTCCATGTTCAATAATTAATCATCTCCGTTGCTAGGCAACGTTAGCAAAAGACAAATATATCGTTGCTACTCTATTTTTACAACCTTTAAAAAAGAATTAACGCCAAACGATTTTTTAATTAATTTCTTTTACAGCCAAACGATATTTTTAAATCAATTTCTTTTATGACCAAAAGATTTGTTTTATCTATTTAATATTTTAATAAGTCTACAAATATATATTTTTTATTCGTTACGAATATTACAAACACTCCCCCCTCCAAAAAAACTTTAATTGATAATATTTTTTTAATTAAAGTTTGTTAAAATTTCTCTTTGTGTCTATTATTTATGCATATTTTGCTCTTCAATGCCCATTTTTTAAAACAATATTTGTCTTTTAAAAACACAAAAGTATAATATATTTAAACGACACAATTTCATACGCATAATATAAATAATGCAGATAAATATCAAAACATACAAACAGAATGAGAGCAAAGAGAGTACACAAAATGAATAAGTTTCAAGATACACAGAAAAATTATTATTCAGGCCAGGGAGTGCGACTTACTGCATCGACATTTTTATAGTTTTTACAATTTTGATGAACTACTCTATATTTATAAGGCTGTAATGCGAGTGCCCATCTCATAAGTCGCGGATTTAGACTCACATAATTTTTGAGCCAAATTAAGGGGTTATGGTTCGTCATGATGAGGAATTTAGTATTCCCGTTTAAATAACATTGCAGTTTATTTACAGCAAATATTATGGAAACGCATTCTCTTTCTGTAGTAAAATACTTTTTCTCAGTTTCTGAAAATTTCTTGCTAAGGTATAATATAGGATGATCTTTTTCAATATCATCTTTCTATAATTACTCAAATATACCAGAGTTAGAATCATCAGTTTGTAGTATAAAATCTTTTTGGGAAGAGCTGCACATAGTATAAGCTGATGCAACATTTATCCTTTAATTCTTTAAAGGTTATTGTACATTCTTCAGTGCAATTTTTCTTCCATTTCCTTAGCTTCCCTTTCAAGGTTTCTGTTAAAGGTGCAACTATAGACGTCAACATAGGAATATAATGATTATGAAACCCTATTAATCCTAGAAATACTCTTACTTGACTTTTTATGGTCGGTACGGGAAAATCTAGAACTGCTTTTACTTTCATTTCATTAGGTGTTCTTATACCATGACCTTCAATGTGTATCAAGTACTTTACACTATATTGAGCAAATATGCACTTTGTTGGTTTAATGGTTAAACCAGCATCCTTTATCTTTATTTAAAAAACATTCAGTTGATTAAGATGTTCTTCCCACGAGTTGGAGTATATTGCAACATCATCTAAGTAATAATAGAAAAATATAAATTAGAATTAAAAAAATAAAAGAAAACAGAAAAGTAAACAATAATAAGAATGAAAACGATATACGTTTTAGCGCGCAAACGCAGCAGCAGAAAGTAATTGCTTCAACAAAACTTTTTTAAGATAACATAACAAAAACTATAGTATAAAATAGCAAAGATTCTCTAAAAATTGACACACTTAACAAAAATTAGAAATTACTCAAAATGGAAAAGAACTAGAATGGTGCACTCATCGGAGACCACACACCATTAGTAGTTCTAAATGGACAGATTTTCTGTAGTAATAATGAATCAAACAAATGTAATTTTTCGGATCTGGAAATTGAAATTTTAAATTCAGACATTTCTGTTGGAATCTACGACAAGAGGAAAGAATTTAATTTCAAGGCTATTTCACTTTGTAATTTTCAGACAAGTCTTCAATTTAAAGTTATAAAAACACTATTTTTCTCAAATTAATAGGATTAAACACATTTGTAATATAAACTCTACTTCTGTTAAAGCCTTAGATAATTTAAATAGTAATTTAAAAGAAAACGGATACCCATATAGTTTCCTAAAAGTTAATTACTTAATCATAAATAGTTTTGTTTCTCCTGCGAAATAGTTCGAATTTTTATTCATAGATGGAGCTAGCGGCTAGCTTCTAAATTGTCGATCGTTTTCTTCATCTAAAAGCGTCCATTTCCGCTTGGCTTAATTTTGAAAGAGGGTGAATATTTTCATTTTTCTTTCTATTGATTTTAGATTAGGGAATTTGTTGAATTTTTTTTTATTTGGAGGCCGGACAGGTTCAGACAACAGAGAGGATTAAATTTTGACTTTTGTCATTCCTTTCTACAGAAAATCTGTCCATTTAGAACTACTAATAGTGTGGTCTCCGATGAGTGCGCCATTCTAGTTCTTTTCTCTTTTGAGTAATTTCTAATTCTTGTTAAGTGTTCAAATTTTTAGAGAATCTTTTCTATTTTATACTATAGTTTTTGTTGCGTTATCTTAAAAAAATTTTCTTGAAGTAATTATTTTCTGCTGCTGCGTTTGCGCGCTAAAACGTATATCGTTTTCATTCTTATTATTGTTTACCTTTCTGTTTTCTTTTATTTATTTTTAATTCTAATTTATATTTTTCTATTATTTGTCTTTGTATTTTATCAGATGTAGCTGCATATGCGCCTTTCTATTTAATGCAAAAATAGTTTTTATATTATTTTATTTTATTTTAATGTCAATTAACTAATTTTGCTAAATTTTATCAATTATAACTATCATCTAAGTAAGCTACTTTTACAGTTTCCACTCGTTGCTCTATATTTGGTAATGGGAAGAATTGTGTTTTTGTTATTTTATTCAATTTGCTATAATCAATGCAAGGTCTAGGGTCTCTACCGGCTACTTCTACTTAAATCATGGATGTGTGGTCTGAATCTCCTATTTCAATTACTTTATGCTTAAGCATTTTATCAATTTCAGTTTTTAATATTTCATTTTGTCTAGGTGAAATTCTGTAGGGTTTACATTGGATCGGCGTATCTTTTATCAGTTGAATATCATGCATTACTAAATGCGTTTTACAAGGTTTATTAGAGAATATTTTTGAAAATTCAATATCAGATCATGCAATTCTTGAATTTGTTGTTCATTTTGTTTATCATTTAACCCGTTAACGCCCGAATAAATTCTGCTGTGTATATTTTCATGAATATCTCAAATCTAAGCTATTATGGACTACTTAGAGTAAACAAATGCGAAATTTAAGCAGTTGTTTTATCAGTTTTGTAATTACAGCCCGTCCTCAAATGAGGACGTTCCAGTGATAAAAAATTAGTCTTGTTAGTGAAGTCAATAAACTTCCTTAGAGCATATAAAAATCGTAATAAAGACATATTCAAAGTATTTTATTAAATGTATTAAGATAAATTTGATTCAAAGTATGTTATTTTCTAAATACTTATCAAAACTATATAATAAATTTTGCATTTTCAGAGTTAAAATATTAATTTTTTGGTAATAATAACGATATATAAACTCGACATACTTTCCAAAAAATTTACTGAATCCAAGTATACGATACATACATAGAATGCTTAAAAATACATAACATTCATGAGACACATTTAAATATACAAATATTATTATCATCCTCTTATGAAGAGTTCTGCAATATCTTTTACTTCAGCAGAATATCTAAGCTTTTCATTTAGACTTTGGTCATATACTTCCCGAGTGAAACATTTTTCACTCATTTATATTACACTTAACTGCAACATTTCATTTATAAGACTTTCAGAAATTTTATTTATCCTTATTTCTTCATATAATTTTGAATACTTATGACCAACCTTTGACCGTTTTACTTTTGCCTTTCTTCGTTTGCATTTCATTTCTGATGGAGGTGGTTCCTCATAATCTTTGCCAAAATCGATATTATTCATTAATTTACCATAAATTTCGATTTCAGCTGTACTTGATATATCAGATACTAAAGGTATAGTTACACGTCCATCATCAAAATCTTTTTCATCGGTTAAGTCATCAACGCCCGGTGGAATTCCAAAAACATTCGCTTTAATTTGTTCTGAAAACAAATATTCTCGAGATTCATCAATAATCCTAATAAACTTACGAGATTTGGTTTTAAAAAATATGAATATTTATTTTTTTAAAAATTAACGTGTTTTTGATTCACTCATTATGCTCAAGCGCAGAAAAGTATTTTTCTAAAAATCTGAATAAAAGTTATCTGCAACGCTCAGTGTCCTCAATCGAAGACAGCAATATATGACATCATTTGTGAGAAAAAAATTTCAAAATTACAAAATAATTTTCTACCACATATTAACAAAGTACTCTAAAATAAAGTATTATAATAGATCTAATTACTCAACTTGTTTTCAGTTCATGCAGCTGCTCGAAACCCAAATGCATCTGCGAGGCTTAAAAAATCGAAAAACGGCGATGCAAATCACGAAATTATAAAAAAGTAGCAGCAGCATAAAAATTTGTAGGAATGCTAATTGTAATGTCATCTACCTTTTTTGAAAATAAAAATCTTTTCAAGAAGTCGAAAAGATTCTACACGCTGTTTTATTCACTGTACTCAAATGAGGACGCTGGGCGTTAATGGGTTAAGGAACTGTCTTCTATAATTTCCTCAAAATCGAACAAGGTTGGTTCAGAGTCAATTGCTGGAAAGTTTTCATCTATACTTTCAATATCAGATTTATCTTATGTAAACATAAGGTTTACTAATTCTGCTCGCTTATGATAAGATTTTAACATGTTAACATGGTAAACTTGATAATAGTCTTTTTTTCCTTCGAAACTCACAACATAATTCGTTTCGGATAATGTCGATCTTCCCAGGACCTTTCCATTCAATTGTTAATTTGTTGGGTTTACTCGTCGATACAACCAATACTAAATCTCCTTCAAATAATTCTCTTCTGATAGCTTTGCGATCGTACCATACTTTTATTTTGGTTTGCATTTCCAGAATTTTATCCAAAGTCAGCTCCATAGATCTTTTTAGCCGATTTATCAATTGAAAAACGTATTCAACAACATTATTTCGTTCATCTTCAGGATTCATTCATTGTTCTTATAATAATGTTACATATGTTCTAATATTACGAACATAAACTATTTCTGAAGCTGTAAATCCAGTACTTTCGTGCCTAATAGTTCTTTGAGCAAATAGAACTTTTGGAACTTGCTTTTCCCATTCGGGAGCCGCTTCAATGCATAAGACATTAAAAATTCTTTTAATAGTTCGGTGAAATCTTTCAACAAGAGTGCTTTGAGGATGGTCTATTGAACTTCTAATTACTTTTATTCCAGATGTTTCTGCAAATTCAACGGCTACAATGCTCATAAATAAAAAAACTTGATCAGTTTGTATTTCGTTACGGAAATCCATTCTGTTGAATATTTGTATCATGGCTTCAATTACTGACGTTGATATAATATAAGGAACAGGTACAGTATCAGAATATTTTGAAGCTAAACAAATAGCTGTAATCAAATATTTATTTCCATTGGGAGTTGTCGTTAGGGGACCGTATGCGTCAAAGTTTATTTTTGAAAATACCTCTTAAATTATGGGTACTAAAGTCAAAGGAGCTTTCGTTTTATCATTAGATTTTCCGACTCTTTGACATGGATCACACGTTTTAACATACTCTTCTATTTCTTTGTAAGAATTAGGCCAATACAAGTATCTTGTTAATCTATCTTTAGTTTTAACAACGCCTAAATGTCCGGAAGTACTATTATGACATAATGACTTGATTTGATTCGATATTTTTCTGGTACAACAATTTGTTCTGTTTCATCTTCATTTTTTCGATTTGCTTTTTCACCAACAACCCGTTTTCATTTATTTTGAAATAATTTGGTTTGCTAGAATTCTTATTTTGAGCTTCGCTATGCAGTGGAGCTAAATCTTTGCTTTGATGTTGAGATTCAATAAAATCCTTAGAATTAACTTCACACACAATTACTTTCTTAATATTCTTATATTCTTCATCAGCCTGTGGCAAAATATATTCATCAATTTCAATATGCGATGTTTTATCTGCTTGTTCCATTTCGGCTTCTTTGTTTCGATCTTCTTCACGGTATCTTTTTGCTTGAGATCAGATCATAACAGTATTTATCTTCTCCAAATTAAGGAATGTTTTATCTTTAAGCAACTGAGCAGTTTTGTTACCCAGTACGTATCTGCAAAGATCATTTGCAACAAGAGTTGCCTTTGTTTCTATATGACCAAGTTCGCATTTAATTTGAAAACTCCATTAAAAGACTGTAATGTATTTCAGCATAGCATGAAGACTCGTGGAGATTTCTTTATGAAAAAATAATCTCTTTATTGGACGTCTGACACAGCACAAACAGGTAAAAGAAACACTTACACTTACATCTCAAACGTTATATCACTGACTGACTGACATCGAATTCCATGTTCAATCATCATAATTTTTCTCCGTTGCAATGCAAGGCTAGCAAAAGACAACTTTATAGTTTTCCACTCTATTTTTATAACATTTAGAAAAGAATTAATGCCAGTTGATTTTTTAAATTAATTTCTTTTCAGCCGAAGGATATTTTTAAATTAATTTCTTCTATGAACAAACGATTTTTTAATCTAATTAATCTCTTTTCTTTGAATATTTTAATAATTCCACAAATATGTATTTTTTCTTCGTTACGAATATTACAATGAAAAGAGAAGAACAAGATCAGACGGAACTAAGCAGAAAAACATCTATCAACAAATTTACGTTTAACCTTTATATTTTTCTGAATATCCGTGCTATTTTCACGAAAATGCATGTAAATATTATGCACATCAAACGAAAGCATTGATGAAAGTTTCATATCGTTATCAACTATCTATGAAACGGATGAGTCGAAATCACTTTTTGTCTTCATCACTTTCTGTTCGCCCCTTCCCCCTAAATGCCATTTTGACGAGATTTTCACTGTAAAATGTGTGGTCTTACTACTGTATGCCCCACGACTCTCGGCAACTTATTGCAAACCATTGTACACATATTAACTCCAAATTTGTCGCACCTTAAGCATGAAGATAAACTTTTGTACACCAGTGTATCTCCTTTAGAGTCAAATTATGATGGCCGGTGTCCCATCAAACAATGCTGTCTTCACAATGAATAACATTTGCTAAGATTTTACAAAAGTGCGATGAAGAGAAAATCTTAGATTTTTTATTTGGGGGGAGCGAGGTCTACTATTCACAGAACTACTAGTAACATTTCGGATGCCCTAAGCCTCCAAAACTTTTCATAAATAATTTATCTTCTACATATGCATAAATAATTTCTACTAAAATAATAAGGATGTGCAATTTTACCTGTTATAGACAAATTAATAACGTTATTATTTTAATTCTTGTTTGAATCAGCATTCTCCCCCCTGCAATAGCGCATCTCTTTATTCCCAGCAACGAAATTTGAAATTTTCTATACACAAGGTGATTAAGAAAAACGTGGCCAATCTTTAAGGGTAAGTCATGCATAAGATAAGCATCCAAGCTCGCATAGGAGCATGGGTCCGCAGACGCAATCTGGAGGCAGCAGATGGCATTAAACATAACACCACGCTGGCCAAAATGACAATATCTTTCTGAATATTAACGGGATTGAACTAGGCATTCTGCATAAGTTGATCTATATATTCCAGATAGCAAGTATACTTGCAACAAGTTTGATTTTTCTTGATATTAGCTTGTCAGGACAAACTTGATGTGGCAACATTGCAGCAAGCTTCCAGCAAAGTAACAAAGCATAATCTACCAACCCACTTGCAAAAAAAGTTTGTTTTTATGACAAGCGTCACACCACGATTGCAAAACAAGTTTGCTGCAAAGATGATACACACTTACAGATAATCGTTTGTCGCTTTTACACCCGATTTTTAATAGCATCTAAGAAACAATCCTTCTTTTTATTAATTCAGTAAATCAATGATAATTTAATTTAAAAAAATAAAATTTTTATTAAAAAATTGAAAAATTCTCCATCTTTTTAATAAAAATAGAACTCGCACTTTAAAGAAAAATATATCACCTTTTCTTAATGTTGACGTTCATAAACAAAATTAAACCTAAAAAGCAGTCGATGTTTCTTGAAAAATAATAACTTACAATTTGTCCCATTATAAAAGTAATTACTTTTGAACCCTAATTTCATAATTTATTCTACTAGCAAAACGTAGTTATTAGCGAAAATCGCTATCTCTTTGATTTCAATTCATATTCTCAACTCAAAATTAAAAAAAATAATGAAATCAAGAAAGTAGTTTAAAATAACTCGTATAGATGAACGATCTATTAACGCAATCTATCTTCTCCTCTCAGAGTCTAGCTGGCTGAGTGGTTAGGGCGACAGGTTTAGGACGAGGTATGTCGGGGGTTCAAAACCGAGGTTGTCTATGCACTCTGTTTTTGCTATAGTTTGCAATGAGTTTGACGTGACAAGTTTGACGCTTGGTGACTATCCCGTTTGCGTTTACTTGTTTCAAGCTTGCACTCTTGCCTTGTCAACCTTGCCGAAATCTTGCAGATCTGCAGAGCAAGATTGCTGCAACTTTGCTGCAAACTAAAATTGATCTCTGGAATCTGGCTTTGGAGTTGTGAAAGAAAGACTACGCTACCTTTGGCACATGTGGAGTAAAAATATTTAATAAAATTGCTAATATCTTCTTATATTATCAATGCATTTATTTGATATTTTGATACAATGCTTCTCTTGCATATTGTCAAATATTTTGTAAGTTTCGTAATATTTCATTGAAAACTCTGCATGTTATAAGCAAAAAACACGCGGAAAAATTTGGGATCTTTTAAAGTAAACCTTTATATCTAACCGAATATTCATGTTATTTTTACGAAAATGCATGTAAATATTGCGCGCATCTCACATTTAATTGATGAAAGTTGAAAACCATTATCAGCTTTCTGAGAAGCGGGGTGAGTTAAAAACCCTTTTCCACTTCAGTCCTTAAATGCCCTCGTGACCAAATCTTCACTGTAAATTGTGAGTTAAAACCTATTCTTTATATAATTGAGGTTCGAGAAAAATTCATATAGCATTTCGGGAGATATTCGAAAAATGTGCATTATCAGCTTTCAGTGAAGCATCTGGATGCACTCCCTTGTGCCTGACCAAATTTAATGTTAGGTGAGGCATACAAAATCAAATTTCGAATTCTTTCGAATATCTTCCGAAAGGCAGGATGAATTTTCCTCGAATACTGACCATATAAAAATAGGTTATAACTCACAATTTATATTCAAGATTCGCCAAGAGGGCATTTAGGGGACCGCCCAGAAATTGATGAAGTGGTAAAAGGTTTTTGAGTCACCCCGCTTCACAGAAAATTGATAATGGTCTGCAACTTTCATGAATTATTTTGTGAGATGTGCGCAATATTTACATGCATTTTCGTAAAATTAGCACGAATATTTGGGAAGATATAAAGGCTTCGTTGAAAAATTCCAAATTTTTCCGCATATTTTTTGCTTATAACTCACAGAATTGTCCTTGGTAGAAAACGAATCTTAAAAAGTGATTGACTTTGGCAATATTCTAGAGAAGCTTTGAATTAAAATTTCAAATCAATGCATTGATAATAAAAGAAGATATAAGCATTTATAGTAAATAATTTTATACTGCATATGCGCGAAAGGTTGAGTAAGTTTCTTTCACAACTCTAAAGTCAAATATATAGGTCAACATTTAAAAAATTTCCAGTTTAATCCCGTTAATATTCAGAAAGATATAGGCATTTTGGAAAGCGTGGTTTTATGTTTAATGTCATCTGCTGCCTCCAGATGGCGTTTGCGAACTAATGTTAATATGCGAGTTTGGATTCTTATCTTATGCCTGACTTGCCCTTAAAGTTTTCCCCGTTTTCCTTAATAACTCTATATACAAAAGAGAAAGGGACTCACTGATTCATCACCAAATCTCCCAAACTGCTGGGACTAGAAACTTGAAATTTGGCTCCAGGTTGCTTCTTAGGCAGTAGGTGTTCACTAAGAACGGATTGTTTGAAATTTTAATTAGAATTTAAATTAATTAAAAATTACCCTAAATTTTAACGTTTTCTCGCAATAACTTCGGAGCCTATTATCGCACAAATCATTTTTACATCATCTTAAATATTAAAAAATTAACTTTTTAATGACACCATTTGCATTTCCATGCGACATTCTGTTTGATTTCAATTAATTTTTGAAAAAGTTTTCAAACAAAATTTTCAACAATGTTCTTATTGTTATCGTCTGCAGCTTCTTTTTGGAGCATGCGCAGAAGAGATAGTTCACCGAAAGAAAATGAAGATTAATAACTGAGTACTGATGATGGCGAGCTGCGTTCTGAAAGTTATTCCTGTCGATATTTTGAGTTGTAATTTCATAAATCTTTTGTAAATTGTTAATAAGTAGGTGTTCTATCTTTGCATATGTTACCGTTAAAGTATGGAATCTGTTATTCTATATAATTCCTAGATATTGTATAGAATAACTGATCAAGTCACTTAAAGTGTAAAGAATTTTTTTTTACACTTTCACTACGTATTTGTAGAATAACGGTCCACACATCGATAAAGTGTGGAAGAACCAATACGATTGAGCCTGCTTGTTAATCAAATTGTTTCTTTTCGCTTTCAGCATCTGAAATGGACACCGGGATTTTTTTATTTTAAAGAAACATGTTACGTCTTCGCTAGTAGCGGGAGCCGGAGCCGGAGCCTAGTAGCTTCGGCAGCTCATAAAATATGAGTAATCTGTGTTTCTTAATTACTGAAATGAGGCAGGAAAAATTTTTCTCACGAAGCCTACGGCATCTGAAATGGACACAGGGGATGTTTTTAGCGTTAAAAAACATCCTACGGCTTCGCCGGCAGCGGGAGCAGGAACCTAGTAGCTTCTCTACCTCATTGATTGTAATGAATCTGTGTTTTATAATTACTCAAATGAAAGGGGAAACTGTGCTCGCGATGCCTATGGCATCTGAAATGGGCATAGTGGAAAATTTTTACTTTAATAAACAGCCTACGGCTTCTCTAGCAGCAGGAGACGGAACCTAGTAGCTTCGCTAGATCACTGAATGTACAGAACCTGTGTTTATAGTAGAATTTGACCATAACTTCGCTTCTAATAGAGATAGCAATAAAATTCCTGTATTTTCTGTAACCCTCATTTTGTCGCTAAGTTTTTCGCCAAGTCTGGGTGGCATTATATTCTATCTAATACGTATTCCTGTAAATCTCTCTTCCCAACCATAAGATTAAAATGGCAAGAAAGCGTCATCACTGTTTTGTAATAGTATTAGAGTGGTTTTACTTTTGAACCGGTTATGGCTGATTTGCAATCAGTGTGTCAATGTGTAAGTTATAAAAGAACTGACTTGTTTTAATGCCAAATTGTTTTTTGTACACTTTAAAGGTCTATCATTAGTTATTCTACATAATATGAAATAAATATAATATGAATACCTAGTTATTTCATTGGATAACTGGGTAAAGTATGAAATAATTAAACTATATTAAACTTTAACTGACTTGATCAGTTATTCTATAGAATAACTAGGTATTCTATAGAATAACTGAATTATACATTTTAACGGTGAAGTTATCACGAAAATATCTGAAACTTAAAAAACACGGACTTTGTAGTTGTTGTGATTTCGATGTAAAAACTGAAATGCAACACCAGAACCTTAATTTCTACTCAAGAAAGAAGACTCAGTTGCAACTAATAATATAAACACCATATATTATGTACATAGTTTACAGAAAAACAATTAATCGTATTCTGATTATTAAAATCCCGCTCTAATTAGTAAAACACGAATTCATATTCTCACATCTCAGACGATATTCTTACAGTAAAATGCTAGATTTGCAAGATACTACATATAAAATTAAATGTCGTTCGCGCTCGCTTTTGATAGAGCTGTCAGCTCGCTACAGTAATTGTTTAAACTGGATTCCTGGTTTGTCTTTCTAAAAACATGACGGACATGGAACAACAAACTCGCCGAAATTGTTCTCACGAACACGAATTTCTACTTTTCTTTCTATTTTTTACTAACTGATATATCCGTCGTTGCTCAGGATTAAACTATTTTAATGTCTAATATTTTTTGATTTAAAAACTACTTTTGTTTAAAATATTATTAAGCACAAAACCATTTTATCGTCTAAAACATTTTTTAATTAAAATGAGAATATCAATCGAAATATCCAAAGGAATCTTAAAAATGTCGGCAGCTAATTTTCTCTATGTTTAATTAAATAGACAATTAATGAAATAATATTTTTTATTATTATATAAAATTTAATATAAAGTGTTAATCGTCTATCAGTATTTTTACAGAATTCTGTTCATGTGATTTGTCAACAGTTTTTCGTGTGTATTCCTATTCAATAATGAAAAAAATGTAACATATTGTGTATAAAATTAATTTTTAAAATTAGAGAAGAAAATCGTACGGAAATGAAATTTTTGCTCTCAAAAGATAATTTTTTAAACTTAAAACTGTAAAAATAAATTTTGAAATAATATTTTTGAAAGATGTTGCTGAAAAACGACAAAATCTTGTTTAATTCTTAATTAAGCTTTGAGCTTACACTCTGCTATATATATCTATATTGACAAAGATTCTGGCCATATTGTTAGTAGTAATCTAGACATATTAGAGAATACAGATCTTAAAAATATCATGTTAAGAGGGCCAAAATTCAGACCGATTTCTCGAGTTTCTCTTCCTTCCTATATTGCGTAAATTACTGAAAAATATTAATGATTTCTGTTTAAAAATTTATAATGCTTTTTCCATCCCCATTGAATATTTCATTGAGTGGAGATGGAATATTTATTACCTTCTGAAAAAGTCTATCACCTTCCAGTATTATAATTCCAAATATTTCGATTTTTTAAACTTTTCTAATATTAAAATATTTATTGAAGATTTAAAAAGTAATTTCATCATCACTCCAATCGACAAAGCTTCCAACAACTATGCTTTTATATGCAAACAGTATTACTGTAATCTTCTGGATAAGGAACTTCAAAATACAACATACATAAGAACCAACTTTAATATGAGTACAATTGCCCAACAAATTCTTGCATTCTATAAATTCTTCATGGTTTAGAAATATAATTTATGATTTCCTTATATTACGATTAATCCAAAATTCCACAAAAATCCTATTTCTTATCGTTTTATCACTTTTCTTCTTCATACATGAAGCAACCTGGATACATTTTCTTTAATCTCTTAAAAAAATTTGAATGTCATCTGTTCAGAAGGTTTCACTTGGAATATTATCAATAATAAACCGGTAACTGATTTCATTCACAATAATGAAGACAGTATTCTCCTATTGAGACTTTCGACTTCAAACATCTTTTCACAAGCATTCCTTTAGACACTCTTCGAGAGGTGCTTAACTCCTACTTTTATGATTACAAAAGTATTCTCCATATTTCTTTTGAGTATTGGTACAAATTATGTAATATTTGTATATTTAATAATTTTATTGGCAATGGGGAAAGTATTTTTCTCCAATCTCATGGGATTCCACAAGGATCTTCGATTAGGTAGTTACCTATTGCAATGGTTCTCATGACACGACTTTCGGAAACTTTCTGCAGATCTTTACCGATCCTGACTTCTAGAACACAAAACCACCCTTCGTTGAAAAGTTTATATGTATATATATATATATATATATATATATATATATA
>BGPR01000738.1:21266-115318 GCA_013235015.1 Araneus ventricosus
CCCGTGTTAACTTCTGAACGTGATACTGGAGTAATTTAGATGTAACTTTTATCAGCATGGATATGTTGTAAGGATAGTGAAAATCTCGGTCGAGTTCATAGGTGGGCTATCCAGCTCAAAGGGGGTGGAAATTTTCATTTTTCCATAATTCCTTTACAATTGAAAATAGAAAGAAAATTCAAATCACGCGAATTATTGCCTTATCATAACGAACAATCTTTCCTTTTAAACTTTTCAATAGCTACAATTGTTTAGAAGTTATGAGCTGAAAAGTGATTTTCCCACCCTTCCCCTCCTCTCCCACTAACTTAAAGTACTTTTTAACCAATGCATTTTATTACTTGTTGGAAAACTCTCGCCATTTGCAGTCTCTTCAACACGCATTCATTCTTGTAGCACTAATCGTATGAGAATAGAAGGCTAATTTTTTATTATTATTATTAGAGACGTATATATATAACGCTTTTGCCCATCTTATCTTTTCAACACGATAACTAGAGTAATTTTGATTAGATTTCAATCGGCGAGGGATATGTTGTAAATTCGGTGAAAATATCGACAGAGTTTGTAGATGCGCTAACCAGATAAAAGGGGGTGGAAATGGTGGAGGACTGAACATTTCATTTTCCCATAATTCCTTTACGATTAAAGATAGAATGAAAACTAAAAAAAGGCGAATTATTGCCTTTTTATAATAAACAACTGTTGTATTGAAACTTTTTTGATAGCTACAATTTTTTAGAAGTTATGAGCTAAAATGGCACTTTCAATCCCCTCCCCCATTTTATCATTTCTCCATAGCTCTGTTACGACTAAAGATAGAAAAAAATTCAATTAGGCGAATTATCACCCTATAAGAACGAACAATTTTTATGTTAAAAGTTTTTCTCAGCTAAAATTACTTAGAAGTTATGAGCTGAAAAGCAACATTCAATTCCCCAGTCAACTCAATTTATCATTTCCCCATTACCCTGTCACGATCGAAGATAGAAAGAAACTTTCAATTGGGGGAATTATCACATAATCATAACGAACAACATTTATATTAAAAGTGTTTTGACAGCTACAATTGCTTATAAGTTATGAGCTGAAAAGCGATGTTCAATTCCCCTCTCGATTTATCTTTTCCCCATAGCTCCGTTACGATTGAAGATAGAAAGAAAATTTCAATTAGGTGAATTATCACCATATCATAACAAACTACATTTATATTGAAAGTTTTTTGGCAGCAAGAATTACTTAGAATTTATGTGCTCCCATCAGCCGCATT
Organism: Araneus ventricosus; assembly: GCA_013235015.1. Lineage (NCBI taxonomy): Eukaryota > Metazoa > Arthropoda > Arachnida > Araneae > Araneidae > Araneus > Araneus ventricosus. The sequence goes on from BGPR01000738.1 coordinate 22,537, forward strand.
CACTTCCACTTTTTGTACGTTAAACAAGCAGATATACCTGGCTTTGCTCCGGATTAAAATGCTTTCATGTCTAATATTTTTAATGTAAAAACTACTACTGTATAAAAATTGTAATACACAATTTTTTTTTTCTGCTCTGAAACGTTTTTAATTAAAATGAGAATATCAATTGAAATAAACAGCTGTTTTCTCTATAAATTATTATTTGTTATATAGGTACATCAAATTACGTTAATACATACTAAAGTAAAAGAAAGAGAGGTTTCAATGAACATTTTATTATATTACTCATTAATTTAAAGAATGAAAATAAATAAATCATTATTAGGTCAAGATATAAATGACTAATAGTCTACTTGTAAAATTTTCTTTTAGCATTAGTCCAGAATTGCGTGAATGCGCTCTGGCAACTATATATATTCGTATTATTCTTGTTCTTCAACAATAAAGAATATTGTGACAAATTCAGAATAAAATAAATTTTCAAAAAATATAAAAATGAGAGAAACAAATTGTATGGAAAAGAAATTTTTCTCACTGAAATGAAAATTTTATTAAAATATAATAAGGTGTAAAAATAGTTTCGTGAGATAATGATTTCCAAAGATTTAGCGGAAAAAGTCTTGTTTAATTTTTAATTAACAGAAATTGTAAGTAACTTTTGGGCATTGAATTTTAAGGTGAACTTTCTCTGGTCTTAAATAAATGTTTGCAAAGTCTAGTTAAAATCAGTCCAGTGGTTTAGGAGGAGATGTGGAACATACATGCAGAACCAATAACTTTTATTTAAATTAAGATAATTATTAGATCATTACAAGATTAAGTTTGCTGGCATAAACTATGAGCCATAAAAAAGGTATTAGTGAAGATATCGTCACAATTAAATAAATATTTAATTTTATTTAAGTAAATAGTTTATTTTAATTAATCAAACAGTTAATTTTAATAGTTAATTTGATAATTATTTAATTTGACAGATTAATTTAATTTCATATTTAACTAAACATGGCTGCACCAAGATTTGTTTAATAAATTTAATATAAAATAGCCAAAAAAGATATATAAGAGTTTCCTTTTTCTTTTTTATAATGAAAAATATCTCATTAACTAAAAAATTGTTTTGGCGTTTTCTGCCTGAGTGTTTGCTTCTAACTGTCGATGGAGAAGACCCAGATAGCACGTAAGTTTGCAGCAAGTTTGATTTTGACTTGTCATGGCAAAATTTGACGCGTCAAACTTGAATCGAACTTGTAGCAAGTTCGATGTGACAAGTAGCGCCACCTCTTTGCAAATCAAACTTGCAGCAAGTATGCAAAACAAGCTTCCTGCAAAGATAGCACAATAAAGAGATAATTATCCTTGTCTCTGTTTTAAAAAACATCCGATTTTTAATAGCATCTCCTAGACCGTAATTCTTTTTTATTAATTCAATAAATCAATGATAATTTGTGAAAAAAATAACTTTTTTATAAAAAATTTTTTGAAGCATTTTCCATCTTTTTACTAAATATATCACTCTCACTTTAAAGAAAACTATATCGCCTTTTTCTTTTTTTATTTTTTTTTTTGAAATTTTAACGTTTATAAACAAAATTAAATCTAAAAAACAGTCGGTGTTTGTTGAAAAATAATAACTAGACATTTTGTCCCATTTTAAAGTAATTACTTTTGAACTCTAATTTCATAATTTATTCTACTAGCAAAACGTAGTTATTAGCGAAAATCGCTCTCTCTTTGACTTCAAATCGTATTCTCAACTCAAAAAATTAATGAAAACCAGAAAATAGTTTAAAATAAATCGTATACGAATCGCATCGAACGATGTTTTAACGAAATCTATCCTCTCCTCTCAGAGTTCAGCTGGCTCAACGGTTAGCGTCCCCGCTTCGGAACCGGGAGGTCGCGAGTTCTATCCTCGGTTGTGTTCGTGTTCTGTTTTTGCTATAATTTGCAATGAGTTTGACACGGCAAACTTGCTGCAAGTTCGTTTCATGGTGACTTCGGAGCTTTCGCTAACTTGCTGCAAGCTTACTGCAAGCTTGCACACTTGTCATGACAAATTTGTGGCAAACTTGCACTCTTGTCATGACAAATTTGTGGCAAGCTTGCTGCAAACTAAAATTGCTATCTGGGGATGGTCCTTTTCAAAATGACTGCATTGATATCCTATGCTTTAAACACACGTGTTAAATTTGGAACTCACAATGTTTAATAATGTTTATTCTCTTATGTGTTAAGAATTTAGTGACTATTATTTCTGTAACCAGTTAGTTCTCTAAATGAGCCCATTCTAGTATTGTTTAAATATTTCATGGCATGTGATTTTACCATATGACAAAGTAATGTTCGTACAATTATATGGTAACCCAGATTAAATAGACTAATCTGGAGTCGTTCTTTATTCGTGTCAAGTGTCAATTTCTTGCTACAGTTTCAGATAGGATGGCTTAATGTTATCTAGGGGATATTTGCGCTGCTGGGATATTTATTTCTTTATGATTCCTACGTGTTGAATGATTATGTGTTGGGATATATAAAAACTTTTACCAATTTACTGACCAATAAATATAGCATAACCTTTTGGAATGAAAAATGGAATGATAAAACCGTGATATAGTGAAAAATTTAATATCATGAAAACAGAATCAGAACGTAAATATTGCAATGTGAAGAAACAATAAAGTCATTGGCTATGTCTGTATTGATCTGTATATAATATTTCATTACTTTTGTACCATAGCGTAAAGGAATCTACCTTTGCCTTCAAGCTTGCCGAAAAGGGATATTTTAAAATTTAAGCGGTCTACTGGAAATATAAAAAGGAAAAAATGGACATCTACCGGAAATATACTCACCAATAACTCCTTGATATTTTCCTAGACACATTCAAAACTTTTAACAGCCTACTGCATATATAACTCAGATAATCAATTCAACAAATGTTATTTAAAACAATTTCAAATTGAAATAACATTAAAATATTTAAGCCTGGAGGCACTGATCCATGAAAACCTGTTAAATCCGTCACCTATTTGTAACTCAATGATGAAGGATGAATCTCTTCTCCACAAAATTGCGCTCTCTCTGTCAGAGCTGGCATTTTTCAAATCAACTGCGGTTAACTGGAAATTCGAAATCACCGCTTGCCACCATTTAAATGTCCTGTCTGTTGCATCAGACGCAGGAAATAGCCGATTGTTATATCAAAATAGATTTATTTAGCTATTAACAAAATGAAGTCGTTTTGAGAACTGACTTACAAACTTGAAATAAACAATCACCAAAATTCACATTACGTGCAGTCTGTGCCTCGAGAGCAAATACATCAGAAAACACTTGTAAAGCCGTAATCAGTTCAGTATTTTAAAATATAAGACTGAAAAAAAATTCTTTTCAGTTGCTATGTTCCACATCTCCGCCTAAATCACTCCACCGATTTCCACCAAACTTTGCCACTTAATTTTTATGACAAGGAGAAGATACCTGTTAACTTTTAAAAGTGCAAAAGTGAATAAAACAGTAAGTTAATTAGAAATTAACCGAAACTGTTTTTCAGCAGCAACTTTGAAGCAATTTGACCCTCAAATTTATTTTATACCTTCTTTAGGTTCAAATTTTTACTTTTCCAAAGATACCAGTTTTATATTTGTGTAATGTTTCCTTCAACTTTTATTAAATTTTCAAAATTTAATACATTGTTAATTATATTTATACTATTTTGAAAAAAAGCAAATTTATAGATATTGCGTTGCTAGGCAACTGTGGGACCTTCAACTACTAGCGTTTTCAATCAAACCGCATTAATTTAGAGTAATAAACAAGCTAGCATGAAAGGTTATTTCTGTATTAGTAATCTCTGTATTTAGTGTAGGTTTATGTCTGTAGTTGGAAAGCTATATATTTGATTGTTTACTGTACAAATTCGTATACTCACTTTAATCATTGTATTACATGTTGTTTGAAAGTTTAAAATACATGCTCATCGTTCAAACTCCTTCCGTTTTCAGTCAATCCTTATTAATTTAGAGTAATAAACAAGCAAGCTTTAAAAGGCTAAATTCAAAAATAATGAAGGCGAAGTTTATTTATGTTTATTGTAGAAAAATTGTGAGAGTTTTTGTGAAATGAAATAAAATGCGTTTGCCCCTGAAAATGCTATGACCCCGAGAGCATTGCTGAGTATATATTTATATATATAAAACAGAAAATAGATGTATCTGTCGGTCTGTTCGTCTGTCTGTCGGTCACATGAACTCCTCCTAAACAGTGAAACGTAGCTACATGAAATTTGCGCACGACATTCTAGAGCATATTTCTATGTCAAAGGTGCTATTTCGAACTTTCAGAGTTAATCAGATTTTCAAATATTTATTTAACTAACGAAAATTAGCCGCTGTTAAGCCTAATTCTTAGATGTTTTCTGCCAATAACTTCTGAAATATTTATTAGATAAGAATTATGTTTATGCCATTTTAAAGAGCTGAAAATTATCTTTTTAATGCTATTAATTCCATTGCGATGAAGTGTTTTCTCTGATTGTTGTAAAGGTTTAAAAAAATATTTTTAACGCAATTTCTAATATTACTTTTTATACCTGTAGAAATAAATTTAAGCCAAATTATTGTTTCACCCTCCGGCTTTTGCCAGTGTTAAAGTTAATATAAGAAAATATTGCTTTCTTTGAGCATAAACAGCAAAGTAGACTTTTCACTTCCGGTTTCTGGTTGTCGTAGCATTAACAGCTTTTAATACACAGTGATCCAATGACGTTAGTGAACTCTTTTCTCGATGTTTTGTTTAATTTTCACAAATTTTTACCTGACCCTAATGAGTGTGGGCGAAACCTTCAAGGCTACTTAGTCCGGTTCCTATCGTAGGAAGAGATAACAGGGAGGGGGGGAAAAAGATGTTCTAATGGTCTATCTGTCGCAAGATCTCCTCCTAAACGGCGAATAGTCTTGACATGGAATTTCCACATGCCATTCTGGGGTCCGTTCCTAGATCAATTCTATTTTTTCAAACTTTCAAAATAATTACTTCCTAAGATATTTAAATAAATAACGCAAATTAAGCCAATTTTCTGCGTTTTATCTCAGTTTTTCGCCAATAATTTCAGAAAAAATATATTGCACTTCGATCATTTACGTATCTTAAAGAGCAGAAAATTATCTTTTTAATAATTTCAAATTAAATTTTATTCGTTCTTTTTCTTAATTTAATAAACATTTCAAATTTATTTCATACACAATTTGTAACAATGCTTTCTGTTATTGTATTAAATTTCAAACCATTGATCGTTTTATCAATTCCTTCATTATGGTATTTTCACCATTGTCAAAGTTATGATAAAAATATTGTTTCTTTGAATGTTAACAGAAAGGCAGAAATTTTATTTAGCTTTTATTTCGTAGCATATACTTCTCTCAATATGTTTGCACCACAACACAATGATGTTAATTACTCTCTTTCCGCGGTGCTTCATTCAACTTTACAAATTTTATAATTATCATAATGAGTGTGTAAATTCCTTAAAGATTGTTGATCCCACTTACCACCGGAGGGAGAGGGCCTAAGGTGAAAAGGAAAGATCAATATGAGGTTTTTTCCGGTCAGTGACAAAAGCACTAAAGATAAGAGAATTGTTGTCCGGATAATTGCAAAAAAATCGACGGGAGGCTGTCGTTGCCAAACGGCCGCTGGGTTTGTAGGGCGCAGAATTAATTACCTTACACAACTCTGACTTTCTGTGTCTAAAGTTGTTCTACGTGATTAAAGTGGCTCTAAGTGACTTTGACCTATGACCCATGCTTTATGACCTTTCTCAGTTAAATGAAACTAAAACCAACTCAACTAATTAAATCGATGGAAAGGACATCGCAATTAAATGAACAATTTTTAATAATAATTAATTAAGGACAGTTAATTAATCGATTAATCAACTGTGACTTTCTGTGACTAAAGTAGCTCTATGTGATTTTGACTTATGACCTTTCTCTGTTAAATGAATTAATTTTAATTATTGATTTCTTAAAATCCAGTTAATATACCGCTCACAACCGATGCATGCGGTCGCTGTGACGACTTCAAAATTCTTCGTGATTTTCACCAATTTTGCAACTTGACTGTGACTAAACTATGATTACAAATTCTAAAATTATTTTTGCAAACTTCAATGTCAACCTCTCTCTGTTAAATGAAGCTTAAACTCTCTATGTTATTTGGTTGCGGTGTTATAAGCGTTTAAAAATATCACGAAGAGTGTCATAATTTTTTCCTTTCCCTACACACAATTAGACCACTGTGCAGAGACCTATGTCTACGTCAAAATACAAGATATGAACGAGTTTCTGCTGTTCCGCAGCAATGGTGGGGAGTGGGAAATGGAGTACGAAGGACAACGAGATTCTTGCCAGGTGGTTCAAACTAAGGAGAGAAAAAGAAAAGGGTGTTTCACTGCTAGTCCAAAGGATCAGTTGATTAATGAAAATCAACTAACGACGCTTCCGTGAAAAAACACTTTTATTAAATTGAAAGTATTATAAGTAATTGGACTTGAAAATATATTTATCCCGAGACGCGCCGGGGATATAAGCTAATATATATATAATATCAAAACAAACAAGAAGCAAAAGACAAATATTCAAAAACATAACAAGGAACAATAGACAAAAAGAAGACAAAAATTTAAGAAATTGAAAAATGTCATGGCGCCGCTTTTCAAGAAGGGAAGCCCGCCTATGATATTAATAAGTGCTTTTTTCTGCTTACGACATACGAGAAACGTAAAACTTCTGTCGCTATCCCCTAAAGAAGCACAAGACAATTAAAGATGGAAAAATTTTGGAATAAAAGAAAAATACAATGAACATGATTTAAAAAATCGAAAGCAAAAAAATCCGAATACACATAAGACCTAGATTAAAAATACCCTATTTGCATGATCTCATCGTTTTTTGCCTGGCCTTTCATCGAATTCATCGTAAACTGAACCAGTATCTTCGAGACCATATCGTTTAGATCAATATCCGAGAACCGGTTTCCGTTCTGGTAAATTTATCGGAAAATGATATATTTATGAGCAGTTTTTCTGATGAAAATTTGGAAATCGTTATCCGATATCGTTCTGATATCGGATAATACTGAAAATTGCATGAAATCCCTGTTATTTTCTAATAGTTGAATTCGATTGGTCAGCGACCCTGTGATGTGTCGTTCGAGAATATTTGCAACCAACTTCAATGGCTTCCACTTGGACAGTGCTTGATTTGACCATATTTCAATTGTTAAAAATGTAAGTAATTATTTTATTCTTAATTATCTTTATTAATTTTATTACTTAAGGCATGTTTAGTAAATGAATAAAATTATTTTAACGCATTTTTTAAAGTTAGATATACTAAAGTCTATTTTCAGAAGCTATAGTAGATATAACATTAACATACAGCCTATGATTGAATAATTATCATTCTCAGCAGTGCAAAACAATATATACATTCAAGAATAATAACTTACTCTTCTGTGTATAAAGGAGTTTGCACACGCATGCATAAAAAATTCGTGGTAATTTTCGACAGTGTACACAATTGCTCTCGTACCATCTTCTGAAGTTTCTCCTTTCCGCTCGAATGTAAACAAACGCTCTCGGACCGTCTTCAACAGTTTAGCCTTCTCAACCAGTCAAATAAGGATAATTTGTACCTATCAGTTGTGGGTAACAATATTATAACTGTTAATTTCTGTATTTCTCGTAAATTAAGATTTTTTCCTCGAAATTGACAATTCTAAAATGTGTTTCAAAATTCAGATGTTTTCCTAAGTTTTTGGGCAATATCTCTTCAAATTTTGTGTTCATAGCATTAAATATATTTTTAAAAACTTCGACTTGTTCATACGAAAAAGAATATATAATACATATGCGAAATTTTCTTTTACTTTAATTTTTTTGTATCTATTTGCATGTGACTTAGACAGACAGCGAATTCAACGAGAAGAAAAAATTTTGCTTTTTTCCATTTTCTTCTTATATACAAACTGTTAGCTTCTCATTCAGTTCATATCAGTCTTGGGTTATATTTTAACTGTTTATTTCTGTGTATCTAACAAATTAAGAGTTTTTCCCTCGAAATTGACTATTTTCAATTTTTTCCAAAGACAGACGTTTTTCTAAGCTTTTGGACAATTTCTCTTCCAATATTATGTGTATAGCATTCAAATTGTTTTTAAAAGCTTCGCCTTGTTCATACGAACAAGAATATATAACATATATGTGAAATTTTCATTTACTTTAATTTTTGGGTATAATAACATGTGACTTAGACAAAAAGCTCATACTACGAGAAGAATGAATTTTGCATTTTTTTCCATTTTCTTTTTGCATACAAACTGTTAGCTTCTCATTCAGTTCAGGTCAGCTGTGGGTAACTATATTTTAACTGTTTATTTCTGTTTATCTACGAAATTAAGTTTGTTTTGCATGGAAATTGGCCATTTTCATTTTTTAAATATTCAGATGTTTTTCTAAGTTTTGGGTAATATCTCTTCTAATATTGTGTTAATAGTAATATGTTTCAGTATATTTAAGGATGATGCTGTATTTTTCAATATAATTAAAGTATCTTATTGAATCATGGCAATTTTAAATTAAAGAACAGTATCAAATCATGCATTTAATCAATTTTCATTCTTTCATTGTGATTTTCTGAGCGGTATTGGAGGAAATTTAAAGATTTTACCCAAAGGATTCTCCTAGCTATTGCAAGTATGTCATCCATGCTCCATGTTTTTGTGAATAAAAGCAGGGGCATTTGAATAGAATGCAAAAAATGCTCTTGAAATTTTAAGGGATTTGAACTTAATATAAAGGGATAGGATTTTGAATTTTGTATGTTTTTATTTTTAATTTTCATATTTGGTTCGATGATTCCTTTTGGAACCTCCTGGGAAGAAAAACTAATTTCCACCTCCTTCTCTTATGAAACATATGAAAACAGAAACTAATTCTTTACATCCCAGAATATTTTGGTTAATTATCTTCTGAGCGTTTGAATGTTTCCATAGAACTTTCATTCAGAAATTTTACCGGAATTTAATAAATTTGTTGAGTGATTTATTTCTTCAAATCAATGTACGATTTATATATGATTGTTATAAATTAATAATGGTACATTGATTTCTTTTTTAATAGGTGTCGTGAGAAATATCATCTTTTCGGCAGCAACAGAAGTGGATAAAACTAAAAAATGGCTTACGCGTGCCAAAGATAGGGCCGGAGGAAGGAATCTCGGAGCATGTTCAATGCAGACATAAAAAATAAATAAAAGCGTAAAATGTTCATAAATAAAAATATATATGTGTGAAATAAAAATGTAAAGTTTCCCTTTTGCAATTCTCTTGTTTAATCTTTCTACAAATACTAGAGGGCTCTGCCCCCTGATCGCTGAACCTCGACAACCCCAGGAGGATTGTGTTGCGATCCTCCCAGGTTTGCTTCGCAAACCCTGCTCGCTTCGCTCGCCACAGTGACGACACTGCATGTCCTAGCACAATTATTTTAAAATGTTTATATATAATATATATGAATCAGCTTTATTTTGCTTCTGATGCTTTAACCTAAATCAGCACAGAATAAAATCTTTTATTTTCGAAAAAAGATATTTCTCTTCAAATAAAATTTTCAAAGAAAATTATTAAAGTGCAAAAATAAACAAATAAGAGTTGCAAAATTAAAACAAATATAATTATTCTAAAACTTAATTCTAAAAAAAATTTATATTTACTATTATTAATAAAGAGATTGTCTTGTGACATCTTAGCACTATGAACATAAAAAAGACAATATTATTAATAAATAAAAATCTTAAGCCGTTTCCTTTTAATGCTTTTACCTTAATTAAGAAGGAATATAAATTTTTCCTGAACCTTAGTCTACCTTATTTGAAGGTACGGTGCGTTCGAATAAAACGTTATTTGTATACGTTGTGCGATAGAATAGAACATTATTTGTAGGCACTGTGCGATAGAATAGAACGTTATTTGTAGGCCCTTTGCATTAGAATAGAACGTTATTTGCAGGTACTACACGGACAGATGAAACGTTAAATGCAGGTACAATAGTAACGGAAAAAATGTTATGTTTACAAATCATTCTGTTAAGGCAGTGGCGCCATCTCTTTATGAATTTAAGAAGAAATTGTTAAAAAATTTATATTTATAATAATAAATTCTAAATTAAATACTAAAATATAGAACATAATTTTTAAGATTACTGAATTTTAGACTAAGGGGAAGGTTTGATAAAACTTATTTGCATGTTTTTGATTCAAACTTTTTCATATAAATCCAAGTCTCTGACTTAAATTATCTTGACTTTGACCTGAACGTTCTCTGGCTCTCGTAAGCCATCTCCTTCATTTCTAACTAATCTCTTTTAAATCATGTCATTCAAAGTTTCATTATATTGCAAGAAATATTATGTCTTAAACTCATTTATTTTAGAGAAAAAGTTATATTACACAGCAAAGAATATAGTAACAAGCTATTCCTATGGAGTTATGCCTAACATGGCGGACTTCCGGTTTTGTTTGGTAACAGACGTTGCCATCGACAAAAGAGAAATTAACCCCCTTTTTCCGCCACGTCCTTTTCCGCCTTAGCGTTTTATATATATAGATACAGATTTAGATACATCTTGAGTGCAATACTGTAATATTTACTGCTGTGTAAAGAATGAAAAAGTTATTGGAATAAAAGAATAACATTAGTTTATTAATTTACACAATTGTGCATATCGCACCTTGAATGCAAGAGGACCGCGAGTGCGAAAATTTGGAATGCTGTTTCTCTGTTGTTTCTGCTGATTTAAATTTGAAAAACAAAAATGTTTAGCACTTCTGGCTCTATTACATTCAATACAGTATTTTCGCACTTGTGGCTCTCTTGCATTCAAGGTGCGATATGATAAAATTTGTTGGTTATTATTTTTGCTTTTGTAAAGAGATCATGTAAAGTAGAAAATTATGCATTTTGCCCAGAATATGCTACTGATTTCAGTATTCCCCACACTAAGAGAGAAATATTTCAAACATTATAAATATGCTGCTAAAAATAGCAAAAGTAATAAAATAGTTTGTTCGGAAAGATCGGAACGATTTAAAAGTTATGTGTGCAGAATGTCTTCACTTAAATATAAGAATTGTTAAAATTCCATTTTTTTTCAATGTGCATGAATTTTCCTTTTATGAGACTCGTTCATGCAGGGCTCTGCGCCTCCTAGCAAAAATCTGGATTTTTTTTCTTTGAATGTTGACATGAAGCTCATTTATGCTTAAAGCTTTGCTTTGTACGTTAAAAACATATTTGTGCTTTGGACTGGGCGGCCATACAGGGTGCGTGGAGGCCCCGGGACATAAGAGGACTCCGACAGGGGACTGAAAATTAACATTTTTTGCTAGCAAACAATATATTTAGAAGCAATTATGTCAACCATAATATTATAGATGATTTACAATTTTTATCATGAGTTAAAGCTTATCAAATTTTAAAATTTATTGTTCATGGAGCTTTGTTGCTTATAACTATAACACATTAAACCAAACATTTATGCTCAATACTCCATCTAAGTGAAAGAAAAAGAAAATTCGGACAATTTTGATTAAAGCGTCAAATTAAAAATTGTCTGCATCAAAGAAACTTTATTTCAATAATTTTAAGAACTATAACAAAAAGGATTTTCTTTCCAAAAATGTAACAAACAATTTTTTTTTTACTATATTTTGTGAATTATCAGTGGAGAGTTCATAATAAACATGTCAAATAAATCAGCTGTATAATTTTGGAAAGTTTTATAGTACTAACTTTGAATTTAAAGTATCAAAACTTCCCTAATATAATTATAATTTGTTAAATAGCTGGCGAAGTGAAATATGCAAAAGCGTCATGCATTATTTCTTAGGAGGGCCCTCTAAAAGATTTTGTGAGGACTGCAAGTTTTTAGCGCTGTCACTCGTTGTTTGGCATCTCATAAAATAAAAATATTATTAATTGGCTATCTTCTATTGCCAAAATTTTCCCAACCTAAAATCTACTCGCCCTCTTTTTTATTAAAAAAAACAACCATTTATTTCAACAACCAATTTTTCATCGTACACACATCCAAATCTATTTGTATATTCATCTAAAAGTTATCGTAAATTCATCGCCATGAAACCTCACAGCTCGGATTTCAATCATATCGGCTAGCAAAACTCACCGGATATCGATGATCGGATGCAGCTATCGCCGACGAGACATTTCGGAGCAATTCCCGATGAGAATTCATCCCTATCCGATAAGAATCCGTTCATCGGCCGATCATTGTGTGATCGGGTTTCGATGAAAGGCCATTCAATGGCCGATCATTGTGTGATCGGGTTTCGATGAAAGGCCATTCAATGGCCGATGACATTTTGCTACTAGGGTAGTACAGTAATATTCAAAATAAAAAAGGAAAAGACTTACCACCGCAAGGAGTAAGCACACGGAACTGTAAGTCGCACGAGAAAATGTCGCCAAACAGTTATTGTTGCTGCCCAAACACAGGAAGAAAAGGAGAAAAGGCCTTACCGATAGCCCTTAATTCATAGCTTGAGATATCGTCGCACAAAGTTTTCTGGAATACCATTTTTTAAAGTTGATTAAACAAAACTTTTCCTTATCTCGATTCTGAATTTTCATTTGAACAAACAGGTTTAATACGAAAAAATTGTGTTTCTATAGAGCTTAATAGAAATGTTAGAATACCAATAGGAAAGTCGGTTGACACTAAAATTAAAATCCTTTCTCTTTTTTTCTCATATATATCGATACAAAAGTTATTAACAACATATTTAACATAAAGATCTAAGAAATCCACATCAAACTGATTACTGTTTGTTTGTTTAAGAAGCAAGGCTGAAGGATAAATATTTTGTCACGTATTATTAAGAGTTCCATGATTAAAAACAATAAGATCATAGACATATCTGAAAGCCTGAAGATGAAAAAGTAAATAATTCTTTTCAAAATAATGAAGGAAAAAGGTTAGCTGTAATATAAAAAAATGCCGTTTCGGCAAGATTGAAGGCAAAGGTAGATTCCTTTACGCTGTGTTACAAAAGTAATGAAATATTACATACTGATCAGTACAGACATAGCCAATGACTTTATCGTTTCTACACATTGCAATACACATGCAATCTGTGATTCTGTTTTCATAACGTTTAACCCTCCCAGCGGCACAAACGTCTTTTTTCATTTTTCATGTTCAGTTCAAAAGCAGATAGCTCGTATTTATATGTATATTTTCTTACACAATCATGAATAAAATATTCTTAAGATTTCAGAGATATAATTAAATACAAAAAAAGTTTGATTCCTGTATTTTAAAAGCTGAGTTTTCTAATCTGACAGCTAAAAGTTCAAAATAATTGGGCATTCAGAAGGTTAATTTTTTTGGAGTTTATCGGTCGTGCCGTAAGGTAACTCAATTTTCTGATTATTCCTGTGCCGAAAGGTGGAAATTTGTTTATCAGTATGACGTCATTTTCTGTATTACGTCATGATGTCGGCGTATATAAAGTACCTGTGTTTTCCCTGTGGATGTGTCGACATAGCGTGAACGAAGTTCTCATCATGCTGCTGCAGAACATATTGTTGTGTATATAATAATATATAAGTTTTCTTTTAATTTTTATCAAGAAGATAAACCCAATCGTAATAAATGCATCTTATTAGAAGAAAAATGAACTATCTCGTCTTTATGCGCACTTTGCTGTCTCTCTGTTTCCCAACAGAGAAATTGGTTATGGGCCATTAACCTCCAACGCTGCACATAAATTTCCTGGACTGTGTGAGAAAGAAAGGGGAAAAAAACTTCGTCTACAGCATGTCTGAATCTGCCGAAACTTCAATTTTCTCTTTTCCGAAGCTTAGCGACTTCAAGTATGGAAGCTGGAAAACAGACATGAAGGTATTGTTGATGGAAAAAGGATGCTGGCAATTTATTCTTGGAACTGAGAAACTTTGCTCTGAAGGAGCATCCGATCGAGAACGGCTGGCGTATGAACTTAGAAAGCAAAGGTGCTATACGACGATATACATGGGAGTTGAACGGAAATATCAAGCCCTCATTGCTGATATCGAAGATGGAAAAACAGCTTGGGATACTCTAAAAGAAAATTTCGAACCAAGTTCAATAGACCGTCTTGCAAGTTTAGTAGATGATTTCTTCAGCAGGGGACTCGAGGTTAACGAACAAACTATTGGAATCTACAGCAAGAAAATAAAAAAGAAAAAGGGAACTCTTATATATCTATCATTTTTTGGCTATTTTGTATTAAATTTGTTAAACAAATCTTGGCGCAGCCATGTTTAATTAAATATGAAATTAAATTAATCTATCAAATTAACTAATTATGAAATTAACTATTAAAAGTAACTGGTTGATTAATTAAAATTACCTATTTACTAATCGTCCTAATTTACTAATAGTTTAGTGAAGATATCGTCACAATTAACTAAATATAAAATGAAATATTTAGTTAATTGTGACGATATCTTCACTAAAACCATTTTTATGGCTCATAGTATATGCCAGCAAACATAATCTTGTAATGAACTAATAATTATCTTAATTTAAAAAAAAGTTATTGTGTCTGTATGTATGCTGCACATCTCCTCCTAAACCAATGAACTGCTTTCAACAAGACTTTGCACACTTTTTATTTAAGACAAGACGAAGTTCACCTTAACTTTTCAAAGCCCAAAAGTTACTTACAATTTCTGTTAATTAAAAATTAAACAAGATTTTTTTCCTCTATAACTTTGGAAATCATTATCTCATAAAACTATTTTTACACCTTATTATATTTTAAATAAAATTTGCATGTCAGTCACAAAAATTTAATTTCCATACATTTTGATACTCTCATTTTTATATTTTTGAAAATTAATTTTATACTAAATTCGCAACAATATTTTTCATTGTTGAAGAACAAGAATAATACGAATATATATAGTTGCGAGAATACATTCACAGAATTCTGGACTAATGTTAAAAGAAAATTTTATAAGTAGGCTATTAGCCATTTATATCTTGACCTAATAATGATTGATTTATTTTCATTCTTTAAATAATAAGTAATATAATAAAATGTTCATTGAAACCTTTCTTTCTTTTACTTTAGTAATTGTTAACGAAATTTGAAGTACCTATCTAACAAATAATAATTTATGGAGAAAACGGCTGTTTTTAAAAATCGTTTGTTTCAATTGATATTCTCAATTTAATTATAAACGTTTCTGATCAGAAAAGGAATTTGTGTATTATAATTTTTATACAATAGTAGTTTTTACAATAAAAATATTAGACATGAAAGCATTTTAATCCGGAGCAAAGCCAGGTATATCTGCTTGTTTAACGTACAAAAAGTGGAAGTGAATGCGGCTGATGGGAGCACATAAATTCTAAGTAATTCTTGCTGCCAAAAAAATTTCAATATAAATGTAGTTTGTTATGATATGGTGATAATTCCCCTAATTGAAATTTTCTTTTTATCTTCAATCGTAACGGAGCTGTGGGGAGAAGATCAAATTGGGGGGAGGGAATTGAACATCGCTTTTCAGCTCATAACTTCTAAGCAATTGTAGCTGTCAAAACACTTTTAATATAAATGTTGTTCGTTATGATTATGTGATAATTCCTCTAATTGAAAGTTTCTTTCTATCTTCAATCGTGTCAGAGTAATGGGGAAATGATAAATTGAGGGGGCTCGGGAATTGAATATTGCTTTTCAGCTCATAACTTCTAATAAATTTTAGCTGACAAATACTTTTAATATAAAAGTTGTTCGTTTTTATAGGGTGATAATTCGCCTAATTGAATTTTTTCCCTATCTTTAGTCGTAACAGAGCTATGGGGAAATGATAAAATGGGGGAGTGGATTGAAAGTGGCATTTTAGCTCATAACTTTTTAAAAATTGTGGTTTTAAAAAATGTTTCAATTCAAGAGTTGTTTATTATAAAGAGGCAATAATTCGCCTATTTCGAGTTTTCATTCTATCTTGAATCGTAAAGGAATTATGGGAAAATGAAATTTTGAGTCCCCCACCATTTTCACCCCCTTTTAGCTGGTTAGCCCATCTAAAAACTCTGTCGATATTTTCACCGAACTTACAACATATCCCTCGCCGATTAAAATCTAATGAAAATTACTCTAGTTATCGTGTTCACAAGATAACATGGGCAAAAGCGTTATATATATACGTCTCTAATAATAATAAAGAAAAGAACATTTCGCCTTCTATTCTCATAGGGATTAGAGCTACAAGAATGAATGCGTCTTGAAGAGACTGCAAATGACGAGAGCTTTCCAACAAGTAATAAAATGCATTGGTTAAAAAGTACTTTAAGTTAGTGGGAGAGGAGGGGAAGGGTGGGAAAATCACTTTTCAGCTCATAACTTCTAAACAATTGTAGCTATTGAAAAAGTTTAATAGGAAAGATTGTTCGTTATGATAAGGCAATAATTCGCCTGTTTAAATTTTCTTTCTATTTTCAAATGCAAAGGAATTATGCGAAGATGAAAATTTCCACCCCTCACCATTTCCACTCCATTTGAGTTGGATAGCCCATCTACGAACTCGACTGAGATTTCCACTATATATATATTTTAAACCTTGAAACTCAAGTAACATTTTCGTCATATACATGTATTAAACCATCTTTTAAAATTCAATATAATAAACTGTCACATTATTTCTAAATTTATAGACGCCAACCTTCTGTGAGGGCCAATTGTTGGGAAAAAACAACAAATATAGGAGTAAATCTTCAAAATATATTTAGAAAAGAGGCAGAAAATTAACTAAATGCTTACTGCTTCAAAGTCATAGCAAAAATTGCCAAAAGCTAAATACGAATTACAGTTCCGCATTTATTGTGAAAATATTGTAACTAAATTAAGTTATATATACTATATTAAATCATCATTAATAATTAAACTACAGATTTATATTTTTTAAGAACATTATATTAACCTATTTTAATTTGATATTAACATTTAAATAATCATGTAATACTACATATTATCAACTGCAAGCTATTTCTAATAATAGTGGCGCCATCTACTAATGTTAAGATGTACTAAAACTCACTGAAATCAAAGGATATGGATATTCAAATTAATCAATTCTAATGTACTATTCTTTTAAATGTGTTAATATTTTTTGTTAATATAAGCAAGCATGAAATTAATAGGAAATCCATATATCATGGATTATCCATATATCACTATCTGTGATTAAAATTTTGCATCTATGTAAATAGTTCTTTCCTTTTTCGGTGTTCATAATAAAATCAGTGTAATCGTTGATTTTTCTAAATCGTCATTTTGAGACTTTAGATTGGCTATAACTTCGTCATTCGTCAGATGCTCTTCGATTTCATGCAGTATTGTCTTTGGATTTAATCTCGGCATTTGTTTGAAAGCGTAATCCTTCGTCAAACTTTCATTAGTCTCGAATTCTATTTTAAGAATATCGACATCTCTCTTGGTATCACAATGAATCACCGGACCTCCTTTCTTCAATTTTCTAATGTCTTTAATGCCATTTTTAATTTGGTTGAGTTGATTTCCTTCTGAAACTTGGTTTTAGTGTCATCTGGTGTGCCTTTTTTTAAAGGGAAGATGGTTACACTATGTATTTCTTTTATCGTCTCCGTTGGCGTTCTTAATGTTTTAGGTTCTTGAAGAATGTCAACATAGGTGCTTACAACCTTGATAACTCTCGGCTGCTCTTGTTTTGCAAAAATATCTCTTCTTTTGTTCTCGAGTTCTTCTTTGAGAATTGAAATTTTCCCATTAAGATGCGAAATAATAATTGCTTGCGACGTAATGATTCCAAGCTGGTTAAGTTCTTTCCTCACTTTTTTCTTCTGGTTACCATTCAGAGAGTCAGTTTTGTCCACAATTTCAAGTTTAGTTGCGATCCCTTTTTTCGATAATACCTCATTTATTAAAGGTGTATTCAAAATATTTCCAGCCTCCTTAGGACTCTCAGTAATACGATCATCTGTGCCTCCCGCCATGACTTCTGTCCCCTAGAAGAGCAGTAAACTCTTGTTCGGCTCTGTTTTCACAAACGGAAGGGAAGGTCGAGGGGAGGGTGACGTTCGTTTAAAATCATCAAGAAGTCACAGTAAAAGTCTAAACTTTCATATATCATCTGTGACTATTTGGTAAGTTGCCAGCAGCGTTAAGCACTTATTTCATTCGAGCTGAAACTTCTACTATGGCAATATTCAAACATGACGCATTATTTAGTCATAAATTTTACTACCCAGAAGCAGAAACGGTGTCACTTGGATGAACTGTATTTATGAAAGTACTAGCTTTTTTACCCGGTCTTGCTCGGGATAGATTCAAACTAATTCTTTTCTGATTATAATTAATTTTATTTACACTATTGCTACAAATTTATTTTAAGGCTTGACTATACACAATATTTTTAGTATCCTTTTGCTCATTGGCGATGATGAACAATGTTGATGTATACTTCGTCCTTAAATTCTAGGACGGCACAGATCGAAGGAAAATATATCCCTCGTTCGACTACTTTTAGAGCAGAGGAGATCATTTCCTTCCCCCACTAGAAAGACCAGTATGACCATTGACACTCCATGCAGTATTTTTAAGACATTCATTTTACAATGGGGTGAGGGGAAGGGCTGCCGTTTTCTGGTCAATAATGATTCCAGTGTCAGAAAGGTCTCTAGATTTGGCTACATATGTTTCAATAACTTTCTTCTAAATTCTTCCCTTCCACTTTTATTTGAATGAATTTCTCGCTTTGAAGAACTTATTTTGTTTTTATAATGTTATTATTCATTTTGTAATATGCAAGATTTCTTTTTTAAAGTAAGTTCTAAAATTTAAAAAAGATTTTCTACTCGAGTTGAAAGTACAGCATGTCAGGTACTAAGAGAGTAAAACTGATCTAAATGGGATATTTAATAATAATCATATATGAAAAAAGGGCTTATATTTATGATTTTTATTTGTTTCATTCGCAATTTTATTTTCATCTCCACAAATTACTCGATATAACTTCTTCTGAAACAAAGTGGTATGATATCAATTGTTTAAATATAAGAAAAACATTATACAAAGATTAATAATACAGTAGGAAATCGTTATTTGTGTGTTAAAATAGTCTTAGAATTTTTTTATGATCAGTTCTTAATCCAGTCAACTTTTTCAAGTTACTTGAAAAGCAATATAAATATTTATTCAGTATTAAATATTAAAAAATTTAACATAACTGAAGTTATATATTGCGTTAATTAACATTTAAAAGAAATAGGCAATAAAACCTTATATATTTTATAAACCATATTTTCAAGGAGTATATATATTAAAAGAGCATTTAATATGTCAAATGTGAACTGAAATGTTAATTGAATCTCAAAACTACATTTCTCTGAGATTGCATTGATTCAATCGTGAACTTTTTTATAATTTCGGTGCTTACTTAGTGTAGTAATAAATTATATGACCAGTTACAGATCGCTAAGTATGCATACTCTATAAAGTTTGAGATTAAGCTTATATAGTCAGATACCATAATGAATAATATCACCACATATTATCAAAATTATCCGATGAAACATGCAACAGGAGAACAAAATTTGAGGTAAAATATATTAGAAATTTTTTCCTAAATATTGTACTTCCCAAATTGAAGCCTTGTTTAGTGTACAAAGAAACAACTATCCTTAAAGTCTTTTGAGTTCAAATATGAGAAATTGTGATTGAAAAAATGATAAAACATTTCCAGGAAGAAAATGACAGTTTTTAACTTAAATGAATACGTTTAAAAGCTACTAAATAAAGCCAAAGTTCAGCAAACAAAGGCAAAGCATTCAACTGATTTCTTATATTCCAATGAAAATAATTTCTTGCTGGGTTAAATGCATTTCTGAATCTTTAATGTTTAGACAAAAGTTATTAATATATATTCTTGAATAAGTTTTGTCCCTAAATACAACTGAAATCTTAAATTTTAAAAATGAAAAATTTGTACTAAGCAATACTTTTTTTAAACATCTGCTTTAAATATTCAAAAACGTGTTCTACTTTTTAAAACCTTTGGGCTCTTAAAAGAGTCTTTTTTTCTGTTTATAGTATTTACTTTCTAAATACTTTTTTTGATTCTCAACTCTCTGAATAATTATCATCAAAATTTTCTTCATCCGAATTTTTCATCACATTCTGAATCCCCATATCCGTGAGATATTTTTGAGGCATTCTAAAAAATCCAAGAAACAAACACGAGAAAATTTGTTGTCCCTAAACATCATCAAAAATGTAGAATAAGAGCTTAGAACTCATAACATTGGCGAAAAATATCCTCACCCAACTACGGACAATAGAACTCACGTTCTTGAATGGGTCGTGAAACTCCTTCCAGGAGAAAGAGGGGGAAAGAAGTGTCACTCGAATGCTAGGTACAACACTTGTACCGTAGCCGAAGTTAAAGGAATAAAAATTCCCGGTACAACGTATGTACCGCCGATTGGAAAAGGTTAACATTCCCACGTACAGTTGTCCATGCGAGAAGCACTCGTCAGTCAAATCCAAGCCTGTGACTCGAAGCGATTTTCCTTGCGCCTTATTGGTTGTTATTGCAAATGCAAGCCGAAGAGGAAATTGTAATCATTGGAAAGAAAATGGCAAGTCAGTCGGATTGAGAGGTATCCTTAGAATTAGGACGTGCTCGCCATGAAATGGCAAAGTTAAAATGGTTGCTTCGATTATATGGGCATCTATTGATTTCACTATCAGTCTGGAGCCATTGCACAGCTTCGGTGGGTCCAGATTGCGTAGCAACATAAATGAACATCCAACCTTCAGCACTAATCTATGTAAGGGAATGCAACTGGGATTTAGTGAATTCAAAAGCTCCATTGGATAGCTTGTGGCTTCCTCATCATTTAAACATTTGTCTATTGAGTAGGATGTTCTTGCGGCTGTTGGAACTTTTTCTTGTACTGTGAAATTAATTTCTTTGAATTTCTCATTTAAAGGTGTTAATATTGCGCGTTCTTGGAGCCATTGGATGTTCTGCATATTCTATGTGATATCTGGATAAACTTGATTTATTAGATTTTCTAATGTTGGACAGATCTTGCAGAATTCAGTGAAAAGCCTGATTTTTCCATTTTCCGTTGTTGCCTCTTGCCCTTCACCAATTTTAAGTAAATAATCAGAAAATGTTTGGGAGTTTTGGCAATTATTTTGAATTTACATGTTGGTCGTTAATTTCATAACTTTACCTGCTTCCAAAGATATGACGATTTTAAACAGGCTTTGATTTCATCGGCCATCGTGCCTCTCGGAATTACTAGTAGTGTTTGTCAAAAATCACCTGCAAGGACAACAATCAGACCTCCCATAAGATCTTTATTTACACGAAGGTCCTTTAGGGTTCTGTTCACAGCTTCGAGACCATGCTTGTGCATCATAGAAATTTAGTCCCAAAATAGTTCTTTAGCTTCCTGCAGCACATAAGCTTTTGCACTTCCTTTTTTGATGTTGCAAACAGGTATTTCGTTGTGAATAAGGTCGATGGGGATTTGCAGCATTGAATGCGCTGTTTGTCCAGCAGTCATCAACGTTGCAGCAATACCTGATGTTGCTACAGTGAGCGCAATATTTTTTTCTCCTCTAATTTTGGCAAGCAAAACATTTATGAGGAAGATTTTTCCGGTTCCTCCTGGCGCATCGATAAAAATTACCCCACCTTCACTCTTGCTGTAGCGACGTAGAACTTCACGATATATAGCTTGTTGATCTGTATTTAGCAATGACTCCCTCTACGTCACCAAAATTAAGTAATAGATTAGAGTCATAAGACAATTCCCGAAGTATTTTCCAACTCATGTTATGTGCGTGCTGTCGTGAAGGACTTAACATGCCAACTTCCGATAAAGATTTTCCGATCATCTGCAGGACTTTATCTTCAATCTTAATGAGAGCCTCATTGTAGATGGAATCGGTATAGTTTAAGACAATGTGACGATTTTTTGCTCGCAATTTATTCAAAATATCATCAGTAATGCAGTCCTTATTGTTCTCCCAAATCGCTTTTGGGCTGGAAGGTTCACAAAATGACAGGATTAATGCGAAGAGTATTCGAATTTTTGATGGAGAATCCGAATAAGCAGCTTCTTTTAACGCTTCATTCCATTGATTGTCATTTTCGAGTAATCCTAATGTCAAGCATATTTCTCGATACGTCTCTTACTCAATTCCATTCACGGTTCGGAGATCATTGGAACTTGTTGGACCCTTAATTTTGTGCAACAACAGTCGAAGGTAATAGAAATCGGTGTTCCTGGAGTGAACAGTATAGACACGGCCAAGAGCGTCGCCAGATCAAATACCGTCATGTCCTTCTACAATTGCACCTTGTTTGCGCCGGTTAAAAATATTTTGACTTATCCTAAGTATAAAATTTTGGAACATTGCATTATAATAATGTCTTCGCAAAAAGTTATCGTGTTTTGCAGAGCTCGAAGAATCCTGTCAATGTCGTGTTTGGTGGATTAGCTAGACGACATTGCAAATTGTCTTCGTTAAAATAAATGCGTTGTCCGTTTTCCAGATGCATATCAAGATGTATTACTGTGGGGTGTCGTTCGTGGATGGGAAATCCAAAAATGCGCCACGCCGCTTCATTGCTCGACATATAGCGACCTGCTTGGTTTTCAGAAATTTCATCAATGCAATTATTACTGGACTGAGCAGCAAAGACACCTTGGTCGGAACCCTTGTGAACGTACTTGAGAATGTATTTTATAGATTTTATGGAGTTACAACATTCCACATTGATGTGGGCAAACATCTTCAGAAGCAAAGGACTGTAAGGTACGATCCACCGATTATGAATCACCACACTATCTGATTTCATTTTCACAGTTGCGGTTTGTCCACTGTCTTCTGGCTTCCTTCGTCGGTACAACGGATGGCCATCCGTTGCAAATTGCGCTTCCTTGATGAATTGACGCTGATACATTTTACTGCAATTCCCATCTTTCAAGCATGGTGACAAACTATTGAAAGAGCCGCAATTTTTAATCACGATGTCATAAAGGCTTTTGTCAGTTGAAGGATTGGGAATTTGTGCAGAAATAATGTCATCATTTTGGTTTGGTCTTAATGTGTCCGTTAGCGAAATCAAAATTTGTGAATTCGGAAGTCCACGTTGCTGCCATTCGATATAGCATAACCAGTACTTAACAGAACCAAAAACTTGATCTTTTGCCTACACATTCATGAATTTTATTAACTTTTGCCGAAAGATCCTTGCAACCAAATCATGTCTCTCAGTTTGTGATTGGCCATTAGTCAGATTTTGAGTCATCTCTTTGCAATTTCGATAGAAAGTGTATGTGATGAATAGCGATGGCTTTCCTCCATGACCAACGTAAGTGATGGCATCTGGAGCATATTCGTGCATATTTCGTGGACAACCAGTAAACGTTGAGGGTAAAATTACCAATTTTCCATGATTAGCTTCGTCACTATCATTTGTAATTGCCTCTTTCAAATGAATATATTCATCTACACGCAGCTTCTTTTCATTCAGTCGGATGAATATAATCTCTCCGCCTCAATTTTGGCATACATATCAACCAAGTATTGATACAAAAGTTCTCTGTAGTTCAATAAACGGTTCTCTGTCGATCGCACCATTAAGCGATAGGTATAGAACGACATTGCAGATACCATCTTGTTAATTTGATTTGATGTTCCTGTCTCAACTTAATTGATATTAATTGTGTATCTATTCTTCCCACGTGGAAAAATAAGTAAGGCATCATACGAAATGTGTGTTACGCAAATGTTTTTCGACTCGTTGCTGCACTTTTTCAAGACAATGTCACGTTTCTCAAAGTCATTTCCTGCAATGATGATGGCAACTTCATTTAGCGCCGGTGTGTTAAAGACACGTTCGTGGCTTTCTATTCGTTTCTTATCTTCCTTAATAACGATCTATAGGTCTTCGGTTGGGTTATCCTCTATCGCCATTTTAAATTTTTGAACGTAATGATTGTTTTCGTGCAACATCTTTTGCAAGGATTCGATTAAACCTTTGGTGGTCCCAGGAATCAACGTACAGCGACGTTTCGCTTTAGCTGCTTCATTTCGAATGAAGTATATTTGGAGGAACTTTGCTTCTTCATTGGGAAGCGACATAAGCGACCCGGCCTTGTGGTATACTTGACCCTGAATTCGAAAAGTTGGCATAAATCCTGTAGAGGCCAACATGGGCAATGAAAGTCATCTGAAAACTGCTATTATATTTACGGATAATGGTCAGAAACTCTTCCGATTTTGGATGATTCCCTTCCATCAAACTCTTTAATGGTTCTGGTAATTGAGGGAGTTCTAGTAAATAAATCTTTCCATTGGAACAGCATAATCCTGATGCCTCGGCTTCAAATTTCAGAGCACCACAAAATGTGCACTTCAGCGACATACTACCAATGACTATCTGTGGAAAATTGGGATAGTCTAAATTAGGATCATAATGAAGTGCTTCATACTTCAAATAAAGCCAGTTACTTGCCCCTTGTCTCACTCTTTCTAGCTGGAATATATTACGTCGAGCATCAAACGTTTCAGCCCCTATTCGATTCTGGTTTCCAAGTGCATTGCAATGAATCCTTCGCACTCGCTGCTCATTGCTTTCAGTAGCTGTCGAGTGTAAAGTTCGTAAGCGATCTGACGCTGGGCGCTGGTTCTTAACCTCAAAAGACTCATTATTTCGTCTTGCAATTGCCCGTAATCGGTCGTCAGAACGCCGCTCTTCAGTTTCTTCAGCAGTCATGTTATTTCGTCTTGCAATTTTTCGCAATCTATCCTCAGAACGCTGCTCTTCAGTTTCTTCAGCAGTCATTATATTTCGTCTTGCACTTGCCCGCAATCGGTCGTCAAAATGTCGCTGTTGAGTTTCTTCAGCACTCGTGTTATTTCATCTTGCAATTGTTCGATATCTGTCCTCAGAACGTCGCTGTTCAGTTTCTTCAGCGATTTCATTCGCTCGTCCATCAGCTCGATATATTCTGTCCAATTAACAGATATGCGAATTTTGCTCTTCGGCTTGCTTCTCCCATGACTGCGTTTTACGCATTGTGGCGAGACGTGAAAGATTAAATGCCTGTTTCTTTCTTTTAGGCAAAAAAACAAAATATTATCAGAAGTTTAAGAAAAATCGCAAACCGATTAGGTATTTTCTTTAAACTAAATAAACAGTTTTCTTATGAGTCTCGTTCTTTCGTTTCTCAGATCGTTGAATGAAATGCAATTCACGTTTTTTATTTGTTTTCTTTAGCTTGCTTGTACCACGACTAATTTTAATGCATTTTGGTAAGACTTTCAGAATAAAATATCTTTGGTATATATAAAATATATTTTATAAAGGGTATTTATAAAGTAAATAATTTAAGAAATTTAAGGAAAATCACTAACTGGTTAAGTATTTTCGAAAAACTAAATAAAATAATTTTTCGCCGCCGCATTTTCCGTTGTTCGGGAATTAAAAAACATTCAATGACCTTACACACTAATTAGGATTAAAATTAAACGCGAAAAATATCATGGTAATCAAACTAATGTCATTTGATTATTGCGCGTGCATAGTAAAAGTTGTATATGCTTAAAAATAAAAAAAGGCAGTAAGAATATTGTCTTTGAGTTAATGTTCAAATAAAAGCAATATTTTCTTAATCACGCAGCACGTGAGTTTCTGCCTCTTTTAATGAAACACGTGAATGGATAATTTGTTAAACAGTAAATTGGTCTGAACTTAATATCATAAGAATATAAAATATTGCGTTAAAATATATTTTTAAACGTTAATAACAATCAGAGAAAATTCTTTATCCCAATGGAATCAATATCATTAAAAAGCTAATTTTCTGCTCTTTAAGACGGCCTAACAATTATTTTCTTGCAATAAATATTTGAGAAGTTATTGGCAAAAACCGTCTAAGCATTAGGCTTAACAGCAGCTAATTTTCGTTGTTTAATTAAAGATCTTAAGAACAAATTAACTCTGAAAGTTGAAACTAGCACCGTTCACCTATAAATGTGCTCTAGAATGTCGTGTGCAAATTTCATGTCGCTACTGTACACCGTTTAGAAGGAGCTCTTGTGACCGAAAGACAGACAGACAGTTACATGTATTTTCTACTTTATATTATAGATTTATAAGAATCTGTGTCTACTAGAAAATTTATTGCTATCTTTAAGAATGCAATTAAGTCGCAAAATATCTTGAAGGAGGGCGTTCTTCTAACATTTATACTTAGTTTGGTTATGCGCCATCCCTGAGGTATGTATTCCCGTTTGTTCAAAATTTTATTAAATAAGATGTAGTTTTAATACATAAATCTTGAAAATCATTTTGTATTTTTGTGAGCGTGATGAACAGTGTGCTGCGAATATTCATCCGTTTATTAAAAAAAAATTATATTTTCATTATTTTTGCTTCCATGAAGTTTTTTTTTCTTTTGATGAAGGCATTACATTATTTTGAAAAATATTGATTTCAAAGCAATTATCCCCTTCAATTATGAAAATGGAAATCGATAAATTTGATTAGTAATGGAGAAAATAAAAATTCTAAACATTGTTTTATCGTAAAGTTCAGTAAAACAACTCTCGAAAGTATTTCGATCTATCGTACGTGGATCCAATTTTATAGCAAATTAAAATAAAATACTTATAGAATAATTTTTATTTACAGAATATAATTTTCCAAAGGTCCTCTAAGACAGGTTGTCTGCTAACTTTTGGGACGGAAGAGTCAAATCTGTGTCCCTCGCAAGTCATCTGCTTACTTCATGGGTGAAGCGCCACTCAGCTGCGAAATTCGTAGTTTACATTTTTACTTCGAACACGGTTGGATGTTGGTGAAAACCCCAGTTACAAAACTGTATGGTGTCATAGATTTAGTACGAAAGGATATCTTCTGCAAATTAATGCTAAAAAGAGAATGCATGAAATTTGAATTTGTTTCGGCGTCATTCTCAAATTTTGAGAAATTTGGTAGAGTTCTACACCGGAATATTGTCTATTGTGGCTGACTGAAAGAACTTTCAGCAAGAAAGATCAACGAACTTAATAACAATTAAGTGCTCCTGGTTTCGCGTTTCGTGCCGTCATACTTTTGGAAATAGCGACAAAAAATACGCGTTTCATGCATTCTATTATTAGTATTAATATGCTCTAGGTATCATTTCCTAGTAAACTGATGACGCTCTACAGTTTTTTAGATGAGATCTGCTGCTTTTTTTCCTACATCTCGTATCTTTTTCGAGACATGGACACTAAATCTGAATTTTGCAACATGAAGGCGCTGTGAATGGTTTCATTGCACATCGCATATTCACTTACATAAACACCACTTTTAACACTAAAGCTGTCGCCGATTCCAATTAAGGGGAGGATATTCAGGATTAAGTGAGCACAATGTATGGTCATAAGAACAGAAGTGGGCAATGAAAGAACAACAATCTAGGTTCTGTCATATTTTATACACGAGGCTGATACAATCTTTTAAAGGAAGACGCAATAGCAAAAGCGATGATGCAATCATGCATTTAAATTGAAATTTAAGTAAAATTACCCTCTTTACAAAAGCGTTAATCGGATAATTTAAATTTAAAGAGCTATATTCAGAAAAACATTTAAGCGCTGCATTCGCTTTGACAACTACTTCAGATTAAAAACACTCCTTGAGTCCCCAACTTGTTCCGGCTACATTCTTGAGCCCTTGGTGAAGGATTAAGAAGTTGTTCTTTATTGCTGAAAGGTGTGCCGAGAAGTAAGGCTTATATTCAATTAATACTCCCAAATATTTTAGTACTGAGGCTCTTTTTATGTTGTTTTATCCCTATTTAATTCCCGAGTACCATATTTGTCCTGATCTGTTCTAGTTTATATGGAGATAATTAGTTTTGTCCAGTGAAATTTCAAGTTTGTGCTTGTCGGTCCATGTCTTGAAGGTTTGTAATGCTTTATAGGCCAGGTTTTTGACTTCCTGTTTTGTTGACCAAAAAGACGAAGTCATCTATAAATGCCTGCAGGTTCACCCCTTGGGGACTGTCTTTCCGGAGCACTTCGTCAGCCACCAGGTTCGAGAACATTCTTGTTGATTCCATGTTGCTGGACCATGTGAGGTTATTTTTCTAGTTTTGAATCTGCATGGAAGAATGGCCTTCGATGAAGTCATCCACCGGATTCTTATTTCTTATCAATTAAAATGTCAAGGACTGATCGAAATGTTTTGTGCATTTCTTGAAACGATTGAGCACCAATAACGATGTCATGTTTATATGCATATATGCCCGTTGTACCACTAAGTTCATCAGTTAACAGATCAACTAATGCTTGAAAAATACTTGCGGCTGTTTTTAAGCCAAAAACAAGCCTTCTATTGGCAAATGTGCCAAAAGGCTTCATAAACGTTAATTCATTTTGCATTTCTTCAGGAATTAAAATTTGAAAATAAGCCCTACGAAAATCAATGGTAGTGTAGAATGGATGTTTTGAAATTTCGTTCATCAATGTAGGAATCTTTGACAAAGGATAAGTAGAATTAAAAAAAAAGAATTTCACAATCGTAGGTTCAATGCTATTCGATATGACACTAGCTTCAAAAGGCAAAGTTTTAATTAGGTTATGAGATTTAAAATTCAATGTGGGTGTAACCCTATCAGTATAGCCAATTATGTTTAGTGACGTAGAGAAAGTGCAGATCTATAAACAAGTGTCTCAGAAAGCAGTTGTTTTTTATCAGAGTGTTCTAACTTAAAATCTGTTTATGAAATTTCATCCCTTCTCCTTTTTAAAATTCCATCAGAAGGTGTAATGAGATTGCACATACGTGTGTTGTTGTTGGGACTTCCGCCGATATTTTCCATTTTTTTCTTTTTCATTTTCATTATCATTTTCTTTTAGCTGAAATGCTGGAGAGATTTCATCAAAATCCTGCCCTTTATTAACGTGAATTAACTCATTACAAAGATTTCGGATAACTGTAGGAAAACATGAACTTTTGACCATGTGTAATGCAGGGTGAATTTCCATATTATGCGAAGAAATAGTAGGCTGGAAGAAAATTTCTGATATATTCTCCTTTTTGTCTTTTAAGCATAATTTAACAACGGATGATTCCTGCGGTTGTAAAAACATTTTTGATTAAAGTATAACAGCATTATCAATGATTGTGTGACAATTGGTCATTTTTGAATAACAGTTTGAAGAAATGAATTGTGCCTCAAAATCGCCAAATTCTGCACAACCATTTTTAGTGTCAATAATGACATAATTTTTTATAAGAAATCATGTCCCAAGATACTCGGAAAAGTACGTTCATGAAAATTCGCAACATAAAATGGATTTTAAAAATGGTGATGCTCAATCTTAAAGGAAATTTCCGAACAGCATGAAAATGAAAGCTGAGAATTAATAATGTGAATCATTACGTTCCGAGATAGAAGATGTGATTTGGTATCACTCTTAATGTCGATATATGCAGACATTGTTAAAAGAGAAACCGAACTACCGCTGTCCAGTAGCATAATATAACAATTAATCCAAAAATTTAACTTTTATTGTGAGTAAAAAATTCTCATCATAACCATTGTTTATGTGTAAAAATGTTTCTCTCATCTCTAATCTGTGTTCCTCTCTCACCAATATTTTTATGAATACTCCATTCATAATTTTTATCACTCTCTACATTTCTAACCCTTTCACTATTGCATATATTTGCTTCATTAAAACTAGTGGCCTGTGATCGAGAAGAGGTTACACCGCCACCATTTAGCAGCCTCTCCTGAAGTTTAAATTTTGTTGTGGTATAAAGTGTTGTGTCGTCGAAGATCCAAAATAAATGTGTGACCTGAAAGCGTTCGGTGCAATGTGTGCTGAGGTCCCTTATTTTCGGGTGTGGTTGATCTAAAATTTGTTGAAGGAATCTCAAGTTCTATTGTCTATAATTTTGACCGGCCTGATACTGGAGACCTTGTTGGAAAACTCTGTTTCCATTTGAATGATTAACATCCCTCAAATGTCTTATATATTCAAAACACTGATACATTGTGTGATTACGCCTCTGATAGAAATTACACATTATGCTATCCTGTTGTGGAGAGATTTTTTGCGGTGGAACGTGTTTAACAGTATAATTAATTTCGTAAGTTGTACCACTTGAATCATTACCTTGATCACTTGTAGTGATTGAATAAGAAGAAGCAATTTGCATGTTTTGCACCTTACTGATCAAATTCTCAATTTGATTCCTTAATTCTTGTAGTATTTTATTATCACTGTTTGGTGATTCCGTTTGTGTAGTAGAAGCAGCATGCATTAACTTATGACTTTGTTCAGTCCACAAAATTTTTTTTGCGCTTTTTCTACTAATGAAGAAAAATTCTTTGTGACCTCATGGATCAATTTTTGCTTCATTTTTAATTTAAGCTCATTAACTAACTGATTTGATTGATTCTGATTAAATGCGTCAGCATTCTCTAGCAAATTATATATTCTATTGGTCAAAACCTGTATGCGATGAGCTAAATTACGAATTGATTCACCTGCCATAAGCTGAATGTTGTGAAGTTCTTCAGAATTTGACAGTGGGGTTTAATCATTTCTGAAAAATGCACGTAGTTGTGTGACGACTTTGTCAAAGGTAGTTATGTTTTTGCTTGTGGGGTTCGAGGTATACCATGATGGAGCGGAACCCGCTAATTTTGACTTCAAAAAAAGAAAAGCCTTTTCATTTGACCATTTGTTTATCTGTTTTAGATCAGTGATTTGTTGGATAAACCATTCCAACTTATCCGATTTTACATTAAAATTTTCAATTTGAATACTAAAGGCAGTTTTCTGTTCACCTGGGGGTTAAAGCCTTGATTGAGTTGTATGGAGTTCCCTGTCCAGTTGTTGGCGGTGAATTAATCACACAAGCCATGCAAAAAAATTAATTCGAAAAATCCCGTGTTCTTAGTCAAAATTTATGAAAGAATATCTTTATCCATATTACATTTACCTAGTTCCAACCTCTCTTAATTTTTAAACAAAAATACTACTGTATCAAATATCAAAGTACACACATAAACTATCCTACTTTATTACACACAGCAAATATTAAAATACATAATACAGCGAAAATGTGGTTATTAGTATTACTTTCTGGCAAAATCAAATAAAAGACTGTTTAGGTCCAACTAAAATTTATTTCAAAAAGGAATAATGCTGGACTGGTCACGGGCACCAATTGCTGTGTTGGTCAAACAAAATGATAATTAGTAACCCTTTTTCAACATATTTTTTATGCTACAGTGCAATAGCCTCTGTTGGCTCAAGAGGTAACACCATTATTCTCAACTACAGAATGTAATAATGAAAAATGAGTAACTATTAGCAGGCTTAAATAAGATAGATCATCTTCTGATTTTAAATGAAAACAGAAATGTATTTATATATGATGACACAAGAAGAAAATCATTAACTCACAATGCATACATATTGAAGATTATGAGGGGCCCTCTTTACTCTCAACAGTGTTTCATGCATCATACCTTTATCATGTTTTACTAAAAATATATACTAAGATAACAAAATATCAGATACACATATATTGATCTGCAAAAGAATATAATACTTAATAATAAATTCTAAGCACTGCATTCATCACAAAAATTTATCATTCCTTGAATATTGGCTTCAAAAAAATCGAACATTTTCCAAAATATGAAAAGATACCTAAACAAAGTGAATGACATGTGATGAAACAGTCTTGAGGTTCAAGAGAAAACTTCTATCCCTCCAAACTGGTTTTTAAAATTTTACAAAGTATGAGCCAAAGGTTAAAATATCACAAACTCTTATTAACTGACTGTAATGATTATGAATCACCCCACTTAGACCTAAGACTTTACTTTTATATGTCACCACTAAAGTAATAAAACAATATAAAAAGTGAAAACATCTTATCTGCATCAGCTTCGAAGAGGTTCTCAGGATATCAGGCTGCTGGAGAGGAAACCTCACTCATGTTGGCTCGTGATGAGAGGTCTTCTGCATAAGAGTGGTATCCGGGACATGTTCTCCGACTCATTCGTTGTGGATGCCGTCCACTGATTGCTTCCTTAATCAATGGCTGGGATGCTCCTCCTTTCTCCTCGACATCCTTTGGCAAGGCACTAAGCTTTAGTAGTTGTCTCTAATGCTGGGGCTCCCAGTTCGAACCTCTGTATATTAGTTTGATGGCAAATGTCCGCATTATTTCTTACATTCCAAATTTTAACGAAATGTTCAGTGACCTATCACGTTTAAGCCATCTGGCGAGAATATTGGTCCACTCGATTTTTAGGCCTTTTCAACAGTCCACGACATGATATGATGAACACATTTTGCAGAAATATTTCGTTCCTTAAAATTTCAAAAGTTCTAAGATCATGAGCTACGAACAATCTATGCGTCATACGAGGGATAGTACTGATTTTTTGTCGTATTATATTAAAGGAGAAAAACGATTTCAAGGAGTTGTCAACGTTCTTTGACATTAGCACACCTGATGCGTCAAAATTGTCTCCTCAATCACCATAGAGTAATTTATATCCTTTCAGAAGCTATTTTCAAACGATGTTGAATTACGGATCAACCTATAAAAAAATTCCTTACCTCGGAATATTTTCATAAAGATACTGCTAATCACTTAGAAGAAACTGACCCTGCAAAAGATAATTAAGTTTTAAAGGAATGTGCTTCTCTCATCGAAAAGTGAAAAGTGTTATACTGAATTGGAAATTTACATTGTGATATATTTTATTGAGATCGCGTACTCCTGAACTTGGTAGATTTGAAAGTTAAACTGATGAAAAGCAAGCCAGAATTTTGTCTGATTGCACCCGCAAACGGCAACTTGAACGTTATCATTGAACATGCGTCATTATTTGTTCGCAAAGTGAGTGAGTCCAGGTGTTTTGTTTGGCCATGCAAACGCCCTCCAGTCAGCATCGGCAAGATATCCTATAGATAGAATTTTATGTAAAATGTATTCCATTTCCAAAGGATCCTTCTCGTTCTAACAAGATAACGTGTTTGGGGGACAAATGCCCATACGACTGATTATTACATGTATTGACAATGATGCTTTCAATGGAACGTATAGTACAAATTCTTTTAGTTTTAAACATAACAACTGTAATTTTCTCAGAGTATATGCCGATGGAAATCCTATAAGTAGCAGACCGCTAGAACCCGACTATTCAAATTATCAAAGCATTCGTGCTTTTAACAGTTTGCTTGTAGGGAGTGGGAAACTTGCTTAAAGGTATATACATTAACAGAGACGAATTTGTGCAGGGTTATACATTATATGCGTTTCATCTCGCACCAGATTTGTGTGACGGCAGTCATCTTAATTTTTTTTATCAGGGTAACTTGAGAATCGAATTAAAGGTTCCTAACGTATTGATCAGAACAATTTTAATTTTAGTATATGCTGAATTGCAGAATATGATTTAAATAACCATCTCTAGAAACGTGTTATGTGATTTTTCAATATGAATTCCGTTCAACTTGTCTCCATATTACAAAAAGACTTGTATACAAGTAGAAACTTTATAAGGGTTTTTGCAAGTGATAACATACCAAAGGCCTTTATAATTTTCCTGTTGCATTCATATTAAATATTGATCCACACGAAGACTAAAGGATGCAGCATCGTGGCATATTTATCTCTGACAACACCTAGAACTTCTAACGCTCAAAGTTTGAATTCGCAGTTATCGTTGACTTTTATTAAAGAAAATTTCTGCTGAGAATTCTTTAATAACACAAATGAAAGAGATCTCTAACATTGACCTGTATCAGAAGGTCTTCTTTACTAAGCCGTGATTGTAGTTGTTTTAAAGCTTTGCTATATTTTTAACCACCGGGCGGAATGCTTTTAATTAACTCTTCAGCAGATGATAATTTTTCCATTTATTTCAATAAATATGCAAATTTATCATGTTTATCCAAATTAGGATCTGTATCGTTGTTTTTAAACTTTCCCCAAAATCCCAACCAGTTCTTGATATTCCCGCCAAAAGTTGGAGGTTTAAGCTTAGGTTTTCAAAGAACAGCATTTTGAGTAAAACTTTCATTAACAACAGAACTTATATCTTTTTCAGCTAAAACAGAAGCCAACTTGGATTCTACTATTCTTCACTTATCAATATAGCCTTCTGATTCATCAAATTTATTATTTATTATCGTTTCATTATTTTCAGTTTCGATAAGTTCCACTCTATAAGTCTCTTCCCATTCTAACATAGGTTTCTCTTTCTCTTCAATTAACCTTAGTTTCGAAATACTCTCATCTATCTATAAATCAAGCTCACTCTTTTATTTTTATCATTTACAGCTTTTGTAAACAATCTCTTGAGCTGAGATCGTTTGGACATTCATTATTAACAAACGAAATATCTCTACTTATAGATAAAAATCCTGATTGCGGACGTCAGATGTTTGAAATTATCTCTGATTTATTACTTTAAAAACTAAAATAAACTTTTCATTAAAACTCTAAATAAAGAATCTCCAATTTTCCTCCTCCCCCAGGTCAACGCTGATGAAATAATGTCTATAAATTTGTTTAAAACGATATAAATAGCAGGAAAATGACCATGCCCAGAAATAAAATATAATTGTCTATTATGTGTTATTAAATTGAAATCAACGGTTGGAACATAACCTTTAACTCTGACACCTTTGCCAGAGTCCTCCCATTGTCGCTGCCAGCTATCTAGAATATAATTTTTCATTTTCAGTTTTACATATGTGTAAGAAGCGGGATATTCAGTTCTTGACAATCGGTAGCTGCAATTTTGGCATATTGGTCATCCAGCCCGTTACATGGGATTCCGGCTTGTGCCTTCAACCAAGATAAGCCGACAGAACCAATAGCTTAAAACATCTTTGATTTAATATGATTTATAAATAAGGATTTATAATTAGTTTTTTAAGAACTTCTATAGAAGATCAACTATCCGTAAATATGTTAATTTTGTACCCATTTTCCAGAACCCAGCAAGCGGTAAAATTAATTGCGGCGATCTCGTCCTGGAGAACGGAATTATAACTGGCTAACATAAACTGGAAAGATTCAAACAGATCGTTATACTTAAAATTGCGAACGGAAACCCGACATTGTCTGCAATCCCGGAATCGTCAGCGTGCACTTCAAAACCGGGACTTTCAATGAGAGTAGAAAATTTCAAAATCCTCGTATTAATATTTATATTAATAACTTTAATGAATGAATCAAGATGATTAATGTCAATAAAATCAAAATTCATAGGTCTTTTTTGCAAAAACCTGAAGTTTAATATATAATGCGTTGGCAACGACATGGACAGGGGATGACCCAAACCGACATTTAAAGCATTGGTTGGGAAGGTCCTATAAGATTTAGAAATTTTTAGGAGAGCAACTCTCTGAACTGAATTTAGATTAGTGATTTGTTGTTTCGTAAAGGAGCACTCTAGACAGCAGCTCCATACAGTAAGGAAGATTCATTGGCTGATTGATACCAGTGTTCCAATAAAGAAGCACTGGTGCCCCAATTAGGACCAGCAATACTATTAAAATTTTGATTACGTTATATGCTTCTTCCATGTAGATTTAGGATATGAGGAGACCAGGATAGTTGGTAATCTATAAGTTGGTTACCTAATATTTTAAGGAGTTTACTGCCTGGATGATCTTGCCATGAATTTTAAAAATAAGATTTCGATTTAAAGTATTGATACCCTTTTTCTGCCTGTTACGGTTCTGTATGACTCTGAAGACGACAGCAAGTGTCTTCTCAGAGGCAAACCGTTCTATCTGTCGCCTACGAGAATTTGTAGCATCTGAACCCCACACAAGTACTATGTCCGTTGAAATCGCCGAACAGCAGAAAAGGCGTAGGTAGCTGGTCCACTAAGTTGTCCAGGTCCTGCTGATTAACGACATCGTGAGAGGGCAAGTAAACGCAGCAGACTGTAACTAAAGTTAGAACTTGAACCTGTACAGTCACAGCCTGCAACGATGTGTTCAAAAAAACATAAGAAAAGCGCAGTTCCTGTCCCCGCTGTAGATTTTTCGGGAAAACGTCTGGATAAAATCATAAGACAAGTGTTTCGTATTAATATGTAATTTAATTATCAATCTCTTTAATACAATATTTACACAGAGTAGTATAATGGTTCGCATGTAGCAAGGGTCTGTGGTATCTTGTGATTTATCTATTCTACAAACTTTTTACTACTCTGGGAAAATATTGTATTAAAGAGATTGATAATTAAATTATACATTAATACGTAACCCTTGTTTTATGACTTTATCCCGACGTTTTCATGAAAAATCTACGGCACGACACGAACTGAGCCTTTACTATGTTTTATCTAGAGTAGATTTTGATGGCGCCATCTGTTGACTGTGTATAAAACTACATTTCGCATATGCACTATAAATAATGAACTCCAAAACGGTGCTTTTCCAAATCGGTCTTGTACCCAGATTAGAGTGAAAAAATCAAGGGGGACCTATTATAGCGAAAATCGTATCCATTTCGGATCCTTCAGCAAACGTCATTCCAACATAGTTATCCTGTGTTACTGAAACAGCAGATCTACTTATTTTGAACCTGTTTTGGTAAGAGCTATTACTCTATTCGGTCGAATTTCAACGAAATCCGAATTTCCTTGCACACTATTTTGAATATGTGATGTGTTGTTTTGTTTAGATAATCTGTCCTCGTGCCGTCTTTACAATTTTCCTGCCTTGTGTATTTACTTACAAATATAAATTAAGGATTATTCTTTATAAAATCAGGTAAAAAATTTGCTTTACTTTTAGTTTATTAAGATTAAAAATGTTACAGAGCTTACGAAATATCCGGTTGCAATTCCCTTTTTTAATGAACATTTGTTCTACTATGTTTCCCTGTGGCTTTTGCGAGACAAAATTTATCACTGAGAAACTTTTGCATTCACATTAGAGAGATTTTCGCGAAAATGACAAAGGGAATAAAAAGCATTGGAAGCTAGCAACTAGATCCATCTATGAAGAAAAATTCCAACTAAGTAATCCGAAGAAAAAAAGCTAATATTTAGACAGTTATGACTAATAAAATTAAAATAAGCTATTAATAAAGAAAAATTAAAAGCTTTTTATACACATTTGAAAAAATCTATTAACATTAAAAAAAGAATCTGGGAATCCGTTGTCAATAAGAATATTCCTTAAATTATCTAAAGCTTTATCAAAACATGAATAGTTATTACAAATGCTATTTATTCTATTAATTTGAGAAAAATAGAGTTATTTAAAATTTTATAATGAAGATTAGTATAAAAATTACAAAGTGTAATAGCCGTAAATTTAAATTCATTTCTTTTATCAAATATACCAGTAGAGACTCCTGAATTAAATATTTCACTTTCCATATCTAAAAAGTTGCTTTTGTTTATTTCATTATTAATTTTGTTTAATTTAACCTCTTCTGGATAGCAGTTATAAATGGATTTATAATTATCATAATTAAACACTAAAAGGTTATCTATATAACGGAAACCACATATAAGTTCATTTTTAATTAAGTATCTCTCATATAAGTGAAGAAATATATCGGCTAATGCACTAGAAAAACTACATCCCCTAGGAATACGAAAAACCTGCTTATAGCAGTCAACTCCATTAAAGAGATAATTTTCACATATATTATCTCTGCATATTTCAAGCCATTTATTTTTATCAATTAAAACAGTGTTTAGGAATAAATCATATACATTTGAGCATACATCTATAAGTTTATTGTGGGGGTGGCTAGTAAAAAGATTTTTAAAATCAAATGTGTTAATATTATAAATTTTATTTTCTTTGAGAAAGTTTAAAATTTTAGTGTTGTTATCTATATTGAATTTCTCTTCTTCTTTGACTTTTTTAAGAATAATTTTTAGAAATTTAAAGAAAAATTTACTAAAATGATAGTTGTAACTTCCACTGCTACAAGTGGCAAATCTGAATTTTAGTGGAGTTTTATGAACTTTAATATTAGGAAAAATATAAGGATAATTTAGTATACTGATTTTAATTTTGGTTTTCTTAGCCAGTGCCATAATTCTCTTATCTAGTTTTTTTTTCCAAATTTAATTAATTGATATGTTTTATTTGAATTATATTCTTTAAGTAGTTTCTTTGAAGTGTAATTTACACATTAAGCAAAAATTATTTCCTGCCTTTTCAACTGTGGTTACAATATATTTATCTTTAATGTATTCAATTTCTTTTTAAGATACTAGTTGAAGAAAATACCTCTATTAATAGTAATGTTATTATTTTTTATAAATTCTGTTTTTTGTTTCCAATAAGATATGCTGTTTCCATTCTCCAAATCCCTCAATTGGCCAATGATATTTCCTGGCAATTTTTGCAATGAGAATATCTAAGCCTCGATTAATGAAATTGATTGCTCTTAATTGACTAACTTTATTTCTTAACCTAAATTTAGTTCCCTTAAACATAATGTCTCTAAGAGATTTAGATTTAACTACATTCAAATTACCTGTGATTATATGTCCCTTATCTATAACAATATATTCCTTGAGATCTGTTTCGTTACAATAACAGTGTGAATTGTTTATCTCATTTAAATTTTTACAAAAATAATTATAGATACAAATATGCTTTTTGAGTGTCCTAGAAAATTTAAATGCTATTGAAATAACAGAAATATCTTTAACAGAGAGAATTTATTATTATCATGAATAATTTCAGGCAACTTTAATTTTTCGAAGAATATATCAAGAAAATTAACAACACAATATTCTTTTTTCTCAATTTTATTAACCCTAAATAGAAGTCTCTTGTTAGTAATTCCCAGTTTAAACTTTATCAGATCTAAAAAAAAATATTCTTTATGTTAATGTCATGAAATTTTAATTCCTCAAATTTGTTATTAAGAAACCATTTAATTCTATTATTTCTAAGTTTAAAAATATAATGTTTAATTTTATCAATATTATCACAGTTGTGGTTAAGATTGCGTAATTCCTGAATTTCATCCATTACAATAACCAACTTTCCTCCTTTACCACTTCCTTTTTTTTATCTAAATGTCTTGTTGTTTGTTGTGTTTAAAAACCTTTGAAAATGCTAAAAATATAACTGTATTTTATTGTTTCATCGCCTTTCTCACAATTGTAAATAATTTATCCGATTCCCTGCCTAAAATTCTTTAAGATTTCATTTCTTTTACTTGGAAAATTCATATTTAAAACTACCGTCATATTTAATTTTTTTCTTAGTTTAATTATTAACTGTAAATTTATATTTGTTTTGCTGAATATCAATATTCTTTATAATACTGTTTAAAATGGCGCTTAAATCTCATTATTGATGATGATATTCTTAATAATAAATTCAGATGATCTCAAAGAGAACAAAATAAATGACCCAAATTGGGTTGTATGTTTTCTGTGTGCAGCATTGTTCGAAATTGGAAGTATCCTCTTTAAGACCCGACATGATTCAAAAATGATATCGAATGTGGGCTTATCAAAAACCCAAAATGGGTAAAATTTTCATCCATTTCGGATACACAGAGAACCAATACTGGTTTGTTGAAGAAACCAATTTGTGGTTTTTAGTATACCCATTTCGGGAATATTTAAATACAAATTTGGGTTGTTCAATAAAGCCATATTGGTTCTCTCTGTATCCAAAATGGATTAAAATTTCACCCATTTTAGGTTCTTCTTAAACCCATTTTGGATATTATTTTTTAAAAATTTGGGGTCTTAAAGAGAGTACTTCCAATATGGAACAATGCTGAACCCAGAAATCTTACAACTCAATTTGGGTCATTTTTTGTTCTATTTTAGAAATTTGTTTACTGTGCGCGAAATAAAATATTATTTACTACAAATGTTCATTTTCGCGTAATATTCAAATTTTTGAATTAAAATTTTAATATAATGTTTCTTTTACGTATTTACGACTATTCTGTAAGTTTCGAAGAATTCGAAAGAAACCTGCATGTTATAATCAAAACACGTGCGGAGTTTGAAATTTTCAATTTAATACCGATTTTTACTTATATTGTTATAAATATTTTTATTGTTTCACTTTGAGTCCTATTAAGATATGTGAATACCTTCGGAGCACTTTTTTTTAAATATTTGAATTTTCAATTAAAGAAATATGTTTTTAATTAAAATGGAACATAAAACTATGAATTTAAATATAATTTCCATGAAATTATTTTTGACTTTGGAAATATTGACAATTTTTAGTAAAATTTTAGTAAAAAATTACAGTTACGGCAAACCTTCTACTAAAAATTCCTATAAATATATTTCAATAATATTTATACAGTACATTAATAACATCTTTATCTGTGATATGAACTAAAAGATTTTCAAAATTTCTAAAAATTTTTTATATATTCCAAATTTTGTGCCAAAACTCATTAAAAAAACAAAAACTAACGTTTCGTTTTACAAAAAAGGCAACAAAATAAATAAATTTGTAGATAGGGTTAGATTCTAGTTCATAACACAGATAGAACTGATTAAAACATTTTCACAAAATTTCAATTCAATATCTTAAAAAGAATTTTTGTTGTGATGTTTAGCGTAAAGTCAAATACTGAAAAACACAGTTTCTCAGAAAACACATTTAAAGATTTTAATACAGCACAAAACATTTTCTACCCACTTTGCATTCTTAAAATTCACCATATTTATACTATATCAAACCCTCTTTAACTTCATTTTTAACTAATATTTATTTTTTTAGCATTTTGCTTTTTTCTGGAGAGTTTTGTGGAAGGTAACGATTGACGTTTCGATTTCATAACTCTCTCTCTGTCGATTCCCATATATTTTTTTAGTGTCAGTGGAACAATTGGTATTTTTAAGTAATTGAAAATAGGTAACAGTCCTAAATATCCTGAATTAAACAATAAAACTGCAATATATGAGCCTAAAAACAAAGTTTTCTTCTGAACAAATGTTTCTTTCGGTAAAATAGTCCACAAGACGTTGTTGAAACTTTCATTATTGTTCTGTGTCATACCATGCAGGCATTTTTTAGCAAGTTTTTGTCACACAGTTCTAGATAAGTTGCTTTTATCACTTTCATGACAGAATTAGGGAGACCTGGTGATTTTTCCAA
Source organism: Araneus ventricosus (assembly GCA_013235015.1). Taxonomy (NCBI): domain Eukaryota; kingdom Metazoa; phylum Arthropoda; class Arachnida; order Araneae; family Araneidae; genus Araneus; species Araneus ventricosus. The sequence continues at coordinate 63,843 of BGPR01000738.1, forward strand.
ATATTTTTTTTGTCGGATAAAGCTAGCTTATATCGACATCAACTGTCTTTCCCATCTGGACACTGCCCATGCTTGAGATTTCGATTGCTAGAACAGCAGTGAAAGAAAGCAGCTATTACTGCAGACTGCATCTTTTCGATACTTCCAACATTGCTGCGGATAGCAATGCCGTAATAATTTTGAAGTTTGTCGATAAATTTATCGGTTAATTTACCTTTTCCACCGAGTCCTTTGGTTTTTTTTAAATTTCCTTAGTCGTGAGCCTACTCTTTTTTGTACATGTCCTATACATTCGAGCTTTGTAACTGTGTCCTCCCCATAGATATCCTCCACTTTCAAAAAGGCCTTGGAATCACCATCTCCGTAGTATTCAGTGTATTGTAATTATCGTTTCATTACGGATCTTTCAAAAATTCTGAAAGCTCCAACAGATTCCATATTTCCAGATGAACCTTTGTAGTTGGAACATTGTCGCATTTGATGTTCATTTCACACATCTTACAATATTCCGTCATAACTTCCAAATCCAATATTTTCCCAGTATCGATCGAAATAACTGAGACGCAGCCATTTAGTTACATATGGTCTCTCCGTTGCCACGTGCCATCAACAGAAACACCACAAGTTGTGCTTTTTTTTTAAAATTTTGCACTTCTTTTGATGCAGCTTTCATATTTTCTTCACAACTATACTTCACTGCTTCCAACAGTTTGAGTTCATGAGTTCTGAATGTTTTCTTGCAAACATATGGCAAATTAAAGTACATAACAATTTCATCCCAGCAGAAAATCCTCTGCCCATTAATCTCAAGCCAAGTACCAACAAAGTATTTAAAGAACACTTTTTATTTTCTTTGGGAGTTGATGTAAATCCAGCCATAAATCCTCATTTGCAAACTATAGCAAAGTTTGAGCAAAGTCCTTCTTTAGAATCTTCAGTCAGTTTCAATCGAGTTTCAAAACATTTTGCACAAGAAAGAATCGAAAATACTCCAAGTAAAGTTTGGATATCAATTATTCTGTTTCCTTTTAACTCCTGAAAGTCATATTCTAGCCCATTCTTGGGGACAGAATTTCTGTGCCTGTTTCCCTGAAAGCTACGCTTTTTAAACTTCTTAGACCTAGCTTTTGGCATTTTGAAGTGATTAATAAATAAATTAAACTTAAAATAAGATAAATAAAAGAGTTGACACACTAAAAATATTGAGAAATGGCCAGTAAACAAGAATAACGCTTTTACAATAACAGTGTAAACAAACTGCAAACGATAATAGTATTGCGGTTCAGTAACACAAACTTGAATACAAAAACAGGTGCCAGATGCAAATAAAATAATAAAAAATAAATAAAGGAAACGTATATCTATATTTTAAAAAAGATTTGGGCATTTATATTGCTTAAAAGTCACAAAATAATCGTTCAAACTAATTGGTTACATTTTCACGTCTCTTTAAACGTCCACTTTCGGTATCAACAAACCCATTTCCGGTTTATTAATTATACTATAAATTCGCTTCTAATTATCGTAAAAACAAAACTGAAGCAGTTTTGGAATCCTAAATGTATGGGCTATAAAATGAACACATAAAACATTCGAATATTTTCACCCAAAACGAGGATTTGTGGGTAGTCACATACCTTAATACTCCTCAAGCTCTTTAAAATGACACCAGAATCAAAACTTATTTGTATCCTTACATAAAGCTAATTCTTAACAATCATACCTATGTACCTGCAATGGTACGATGACGTCACAGGCAAAGCAAATACTATGCGACAAACTCGTACATATATTATTTATGCATTGTGGGAGTCAACCATTCTTTTCGCATCATTTGTCTCGTAGTTATTAGCAATTCAAATCCGACGATATTTTGTCACACAAGAAAGTTCGACCGACAATCACTGTAATGAGCGGAAAGACGTTACATTGCTCGGATTCAAGTTAGAGATGAGGATACAGACACCGTCAGTTATTAGTTCTAGTCGCGGCATTCTTCCGCAAACTGTTATAGCCACGAAATTAAAGAGGAATATTGGACGACAAGGAGGTTTCTTGGAGTCGAATATAAATATTATGAAAATTGTTTATAAGAGTTTTAATGTCGTGTAATTTGGACCTTATGCCGCTACAATTCCATGAAAGGAAGGTACCCATTAAACAATTTTCTAAGGGAAGTAAGAGCAGAAGCTGGAGTTGCCGAAACGACCCAACTCATTTTTAATTCATCTCGCTCCTACGACGGATGGAGAACGACGTGTTCGGGACCCTTTAAGGAGTTCACCGAATATGGAAGTTAAGCCTTGGTTGACAACACCCTGTTTCTCCAGTCCTAGAGCGACTGAATTGTTAACTGCAGATTTTTGTCATCTTCGCACGCAAGTCTTTAGGTAATAGGCAACGCCTTGAAAGCCTTAGAGCCAGATAATTCTGCGATTTAGACTTAGATTTATTTCTTTTATGTTTAGAGAATTCAGGAGCACTATTGGAAAAAGAATCAGGGTCGGGATAGGATGATCTTGTTGGATTGGTATGTTTTGTCTTCTTAGGAGAATTTTTAGTAGCGCCCACTGTTGACAAATTATTCATAATAGCAGACGCGTAGCTAGTACCTTGAGTTGGGAGTTTGTGCTTAAACCTTACGTCTTGCTTTGGGATATGAAATGTTTTCTTTAAATTTAACGGAAAAATTTGTTTTTCCAATTGCCAATGTGGACCTAACCGGAAATATGCAGTTTGATCGCCATTGCAGTTCACGCACAGGCAAATTGATATATCCTGCTTTGATGGACTCTGGTAATTTCGGGTTACTGAATATGCGAATGTAATGCTTGGTATTAAATTTCGGGTTACTGAATATGCGAATGTAATGCTTGGTATTAAGGAGTTTCCATCACGCAAATGGTAATTTGGCAAACATAACTGCCCCTTGACTTTTTAATTCATCAGTAATGATTTCCACAAGGACATTGAATAGTTTCCTGCAATTTATCACACCTTTAGATGCAATCAAAGATGTGTGAGCACTGACAGTAATGGGAATCGTTGCTAAGGCTTTCAGTTTAAAGATCTTCTGGACTTGCTGACAAGCATAAACCTCTACCAGAAAGTCATCAGAACCAAGTTTTCGAAAGGAAAAGTCTTCTACAATAGTCGCAACTACGGCCTTTTCAACAAGAAATGGCATCACAAACTGAAATGTTCCATTGCTTTCAGAATCGCGTTTAATAACAAGAAAATTATCAAATATATTTTCAGGAAAATTGTTTGCTGTTTTCCATAGTCCACCAAAGGGACCCTTTATGGCATGACCCATGCAAATGCTATAGAAACAATGGGACCCAGACGGCATCGCCCGCCATCGAGGTCCAACATGGAAAGGCAGTTACCAGCTATGGGAACTTGCAGCCGCGGCACTTAATTTGGGACTAACCGGGATATATAGTTTAAAGATGCCTCCAGGAACGTTTAACAGCCTTAACACCAAGCCCCCGAGAATGACTACTTTGCTAGATCCCTAGCAACCTAAGTAGTTAGGATACCAGCCGAATTGATACACCGGGAACCCACAGTGCAATATCCGTTTATTGGGTCGCCATGCACGGACAGCACGTGTGGTTTTTACTATCCAGAAGAAGCAAGAAGTAAACAGAGTGGCGACAGCTTCTCATGGAGAGCTCCCTCCCTTGCCGCAAGGGATGGAAGGGATCAGCAGAAAGCAGAAGGCGTTGAGAAGAGCAAACTTGAAGGGATAAACGATCCCTGGTTACCTCGGTATTGGGACACTTGTATCCACCTAAAGAAGACAATCCCCTGAGGGGTCATCTCCCGTGACGCAAAATCCTTTTTTTATGTTTCTGATGGAATATTTTCTCTTCTACGGAGGCGCACTCATATTGGGAGTTTTTTAAAAACAAAACCAAGTTTTTATTTCTCACCTGAAAAGGCCAATAAATTACTTCATGGAGGCACCTTTGCACTTCTTCATCGTCAGCGCCAGGCTGATCGACAGTTATTTTTGTAGCTGCCGGATAGGTGGTCTGAATTTCACTTCGAGATGTCCCTCTCGTAAGAGTTCCAGTTTTCATCCACTTGTCTATTTTAAGAAATAAAACAATATCGAAATAAATTCACTCTAAAGATAAGTACTTCAAATTGAGTGCTTATGAAAAACAAAGCTTGATTTATATGAACATTCATTATTCACTATGCATCCAATCAAGCAATTAATGTTGTCTGCGTTTAAGGGGAAGGTGGACACTATATAGCTTTTTCTTACTTATTTGTTTAGAGTCCTAAAATTTTGTACACATATCTACTGAAACATTTCTATATGGAATATATTTTTTTTAAAATTTTAACTTAATAACATTTTTAAAAATTAAAAAAAATAATATTATAATTTTTTAGAACGTTCCATGCGTGCCATTTTTTTTATTTTTTCACTTCATTTTACATTACTATTACTCGAAGTACATTCACAACATAATGAGGCCTTATTTTGCTATTTCATTGAATAGTTAATTTATAGGAAATATTTTTGATTTCGATTACTTAATTTTCATCAAAATTTTACATTTCTTCAGAAAAAAGTGACCTTTAACTATCTAAATGAAGTCGAAACATAAAATGGATACTAAAATTTATTTTAATATCTATCCAGATACAGTACTAAAGATTTAATAGGATTTACTAAAAAATTAAGACGCATGGAACATTTTAAAGACACATAAATCTGAAAAAATATATTTTTGAGAAAAATAGATTTTAAATAAATGTGTGCATTTGCCTTTGATACTTGCTCTCTTTATACCATACACTATTCATTTTATTAAAGTACAGACATATTTCTGCATGTTATTCACTTAAAAGTAAATTTTGAAGAGAAAATAATGTTTAAATGGAAATTCTTGATTTAATGCGTTAGAATAAGCACGTGTGTTTTCTAAATTAATATAAATTACTATTTATTCACAACAAAAATAAAATGGAAACTGACTTTTAACTATCTAAATGAATTCAAAACATAAAACGGATACAAATATTTATTTTAATATCTATCGGGATACCGTACTAGAAATTTCATAAGATTTACTATAAAATAAAGACACGTAAATCTGAAAAATATAGTGAGAAAAAGACATTTTAAATATATGTGTAAACTTTCCTTTGATGCTTGCTCTCTTTATACCATACTAATAATTTTTGTCAACTAAACAAATTTATGCTAGTTATTCACTTAAAAGTAAACTTTGAAAAGGAAAAAAAATATTTAATGATTTCTATGGATTCATTGTTCCACAGTTCATCGACAGACAAAGCATTTGACGCGTTAAAATTTTCAGGTACACACATTTTCTAAATTAATATAAATAACTATTTATTCACAACAAAAATTAATCAAAATTTTCCAGAACCATATGTTTCACCTTCTTTTTCAATGATTTTTGTATTATTATTAGATTTAGATAATTTCTTCGATATTCTTTTTCTTTTCCACTTCTCAGCACCTCTACTATCACTTTGGGCTATACGGCGTTTATCAAGTCTTTGAGCAGTGTGAACGGATTCTGAGTTATTCTGAGTTCAATTTATTCTGTTGTGCTTGCGCTAAGGGTATTCAAGCAGCCAAAATTGTACTCACCTATGGTAGAAATTACTGCCAATTCGAGCCGCTTTTTAGAAACAAAAAGTTTCTTTTGGGCAATTGTTCCGAATAACGCTATGACTGATCTCATTTACATTATGGGTTTTTCCTGAGACACATCTTGCCAACAGCTCGTTGTTTGCAAGCCTTTCATATAGAGGCAGTATTTTTTCTTCTTTGACGAATCAGACTTAGGCTTTTTATTGTCTGATAAAAGCACCATGATGTCACGCCTGTTGGGCATTTATTATGCTTAGGTGCTTTGTCTGTCGATGGAACAATGAAACAAATATTGCAGTTTCCATTTTCTGTACATCAGGGACATTTTTTTAATAGCTTTACTATAAAAAATTGTAATATTTAATATAGTGCTTTCTTTCAAGGTTCCCTCCTTTCGACCAGCAATTGTGAGACCTTTACTTCGCCACTCTTTGACTTTATTGCGAAGTCCTGTCCCAAGTCTCATTGCCACATGAATCAGACATTCTTCTTTAGAAATTTTCACATTGTCACCATATACTTCTAACTCTAATACATGTTAGTATGTCTTCGAATCACCATCTGACAGAACATTCATGTATTGCATACCACAATTTTCAACCGATCTTATCCATAAAATTTCTGCAGCTTTAACTTCTATCGCATTTGATGATCCCGCATAGTTTTCGCTACATTCTGGCTTGTGAGTTTTGTACCATATGGAGAAATCAGCACTGTGTTCTCGAAGATCCCTTTTTGCAGTAGTGCATTCAGGAAAATATTTCGAAAGTATTTCGTAATCAATGACGAGACCAGTCAAAATATCAACAACTATACCAATACCATAACATGACGTATGTCCAAGTTTCTGCCATGTGCCATCATACGAGACTGTGATATCAATAATTTCATTATTTTGGTCAGATGGTGATGCTAACTCATTCATTATATTTTCGGCGAATAATTTTAAGGACACTAGAAGAATATCATCTTTATATCTCTGCTTCACCTCATACAATTTGTTTAAACATTTTGAAAATGTTTTTAATCCATTGCATGAATGCCGATAGCCACTGAAAAACTTCCAATGCTGCGTGGCATTACCCAATTTTCGAAAACGCTTCAACAGGCTTTTTATTTGCTTCAAAGCATTTATCGATATTATCACGAGAGCTGGAAAATTTGGAGTTAAATACTTTCTCACAGTTTTTGCATTTTACTTCCATTTTTGATAAAAAGCCGTAAGTGCTATTAGATGTAACATCCAAAGAACACATATTGCATTCATCACATTTTGTGTTAGACAGACGGAAAGACCACATACTTTTATTCATAATGACATAAGAATTTTTTCAATGGCATTGCTTGTTGAAGCAGATGTAGAAGGCAACCATTCCATTTTTTTGGCACTTATATTTAAAGAATTTTTCTTTTCCCTACCTTCATTGCTTACACCGCTCTCAGCACACACTGAAATAGCAGAATTCTCTACTTTATTTTTCTTCCATTTCTTGCTTATGTTTTAAGCACACAAACGCTTTTGTTTTGATGGCCTACCTTTCAATTTACGATATCGTCAACTAACAGTATCCATTATGTAAATAATGTATACAAACTATAAACTATTATTACTTACCAGGGTTTTGCAGAAAAAAAAACACTTCAGAGGATACCAGGAAATAGGCAGAGATCACAAATGATGATAACAAATAATAACACGTCAACTCGTTAAACTCCAGGTAGAAGTGTAAACAAAACGCGGCAAACAGCAATTAACAGTTACAGTTAAAACACACGAAAGCTAAAACGTAAAAATATTAATTCTAAAATAAATTAAAATGTAAAACAAATCGCGTTTTCACTTTGTTTACATGGTTGTTTACATATTTGGGCCCCTTTAATTTTTTTAAATGCCTATAACTTTTTAATACATTGATTTAGAGATATGCGGTTTTTTGCATATGGTACATTAAAATAAGCAACATCTCAATATAACCACAAACAATTTTTATATTTTGGTCAATTTTTGCCAATTTCCAGGTCCACCGTCCCCTTAATCGCGCCTAAACACCTTAAAAGCAGTGCCCGTGGTCAAAGATATTTCACAAATTTTATCAGCAACCATAGGTAATTCACCTAGACGTTCTTTAAAAATACACAAAATTTGTTGGACATATATGGGCAAACGTTGTTGTCAGAAGGTACGCAACACATCATCAATTAGTTTTCGAGCAGATAAATTCTGCATTTCAACTAATAATTGGAATGATCGCCTATCATCTAATTGTAAATCCTATAAAAGCAACTTTAACTGCGCCGTTTCTGACCCTGAAAAAATTTCAATGCTTTTCGATTTCAAAGTATCATAAGCTCTGGTAAGAGGAGGATTACGAATGATACCGCTGTGACGCCGTGAGGCCTCGGGTAGCGTGAATCAACAGTTAGACTAGTATCAATTCTAATAATTTTTATTTTAAAGTTACTTGAAGTAACTTGGTTATTATGGATTACAAAAGAATTTATGTACAAAATATTATAGACGTGAGTAAAATTACAGGAAGGTGTTGAGACAGCCTCTGAAGGCAGAAATAACAGTCACTCAGAACAACGGCTCTACTTAAAATCTATTGAAAGTTCAATAAGTCCTCATGAGCATCCACTCATCTCGAATAAAAAATCGAACAGTTCAGATACGAGAGCTATGCTCTCCTGAAAAAGTTAAACTGAAGCGTACCGCTTCTTAACTCTGCTTCTCTCAGCTACACAACTGGCCGCATTGGACCCAGTTACTTCTAAAACCGATCCGAAGATCCATCACTCGAATAACGATGCTATTATCGGAATCCGATCAATAAGTGATCGCCGATCAAAAATCAACTCCATTCCTTTCTTTTTCCGCAGATTAAATCCTCGTTTTCCCCGGAACAAAGTCCGCCCAACACGTGAGGGCTGGCTGACAATTCGGTGATGTCCACCAATGAGGTCTTCCTTTCACCAGGCGATTGATTTATGTCTACTGACAGTCTTGTGTATTAGCGGTCTCGTCTACGGATAGTCTCGTCTCAGTTCAACTGAGAACGGACATCCATCACTCCTTCGTAATTGGGAGTTTCGAAAAGGATTTGTGTGCCAAGTGTCACTAGATATTGAGTGAAAAATGATCTTTGTGCGAATTCTCCTTTGTGGAGTTTTCCGATCGTCCAGGTGGCTACATTGCCGGGCCGATTTTAGCAGCTGTTCTGGAATCTGATTGTCGATTTCAAAGTATCATAAGCTCTAGTAAGAGGAGGATTACGAGTGATACCGCAATCTACAGACAGAACCTTTCTGTCTAGACACTACACAAAGATATTTAGTTTCCTCATTTGAAGTTCCCGCTATCACGAATTATGATTCAAGCTGACGGAACTGAAGTTATGGGCCACTCTTCGAAAATGGACATTTCTCCGAATACAACCCGAGAAAGCTCAAGATTTAAACCATTGTGAGTTTCCTCCTTATTCTCCTCCATTTAAAAACTTTCAACAGTTACGTACTAAACTTCAAACACAAATTCATTAAATAAAAAATTAATTACAAACGATTCACAGGAAAAAACATTTGATAGTCGCAAGTTGGAAAACCTTTTAAACTTTAAAATTTAAGACAAACATATTTCACCTTATTTGGAAATTGACCAGCAGCAGGATCATCGCGAACTCCAAACCCCGCAAGAGTCATAAAAAATCAATCAGAAAAGAAACCAAAAATTTTTCACCATGCTTCAGAAAAAAATATCCCTACCAGGTTGCGAAAATACGATACCAAGCATCAGAAAGTCCCATCTGATGATCATATCAAGAAATAAGCAATAGGAGAACTGATCACGTCCGGCGTAACCACTTGTAGGGACGTGTAATGAGACGTAACTCCTGAAGTAAAACTAAACAAGTTTATTTCATATCAACAGGAAACACTTAGACAGTGAAGATTGCTACTGGTATTGGCAATTATATACAAATGAATATGTGTGTGTGTGAGAGCACATGGTTGAGGTTAATATACAAGCATTTACATATGAAACAAGTTATACAGGTGGACTGCTTACAAACAATCTCACTGAGGTTAAAGGACGCCACATATCTATTATTCCTGGGCATAAGAGGTTGACTCTAATATTTATACAAGTACACTGTTCAGCAGCTGTTTAACTAACTGAGTATGCACTAGGGGGGAACGAAAATAACTTTTTTCTTTTTTTTTAACTTACATTAGTGCGCAAAAGCTACCTTTTGATACAAAAAAGAAACAATAATAAAATTTGATAGCAATCGGAACAAGTCTTGAGGTGTCGCAAGTGCGATAAAGTTTCAGAAAATTGAAAAATTTTGCTCTTGTTTAACCTTTTTCTCTAATTTCTCATTCACAGTAAAAAAGATCAAATTAAATATTTGTAATTTTTATTCCTTTATATTAATAGAAAAAAAAAACGTTTTTGAAACCTATTGTGAGTTTATAAAAAATATTAATTATAATTAATAAAATAGCCAAAAAAGTGCAAGAAATCGGCTTTGAATAAGAAGAGAATTTGCTGTTTCTAATCTGGAATTATTTCTCTGTTATACATTTAACTGACGCTAAACGCTTACAAGTACTTTATGCATCCTTGCAATTGCTATTGTGTCGCAAAATGTATTTTGTGTTTTGAAAATCAACCGATTATAAATAAAGTTAACGGGGAAGAAATTTTAGTATTGTGAAGTCATACTTGTTTGTGGAGCTAGTTCTTGCCAGCTCAATAAATTTAATATTTCTAATTTCTTACAGCCCATATTTTTTGCTTGTACTATCGACATAAAAATGGCAGTAAAAATGTATATATTTTCCTTAGATACAAATGAAATTGGGCATTAGGGCGGGCCGAAAAAGTCGAAGTTTCTTAGATCTTTTTGCGGTAGTGCGGAAAAGTTGAGAACTCCCATCATTAAAAAGTGTGCAAAATTTTGAAACTCTGAATTGATATCTTCTGTCGCCTCAATGGGCAGAAATTTCAAAAAATTGGACTAAATATAGTTAAAATTCAAAAATTAATAAAAAATCACAGATATTGTTGATAGGTTTGCGGTGTGTTTAAAAGTTACTATTTATTAACATAATCTTTGCACAATTTTAGAATTATTACCATCTGGATAAATTTCCATTGCCTTGATAATTCGCCAAGATGCAAGGTTATAATATGGCATCTCTCATCAGTTAACGTAGTGAAAAGCATGTTTTCTGAAGCCCTAAAGTAAGCGTTGCGAGAAATAACTGGTTCAATTATATCACAATACTTCTTAGGAAATTATCGAGATGAGCTGATGAATTGCCAGAAGTATCTAGCACCATCCTTTATGGAATGATGAACCTTAATTCGGAACTATCATATTGCGTAAACTCTTAGAATGAATACAACCAAAGTTATCAACTCATTTGATGGGTTTGATGTTCATATATGTGTATTCAGTTGAATGGAATTTTCAATAAGCGCACAGGAGTTTCAATTTCTTCTTTAATCTTGTCATTACAACACACACACAATAGACAATCACAACAGGACACAACACATATTAACAGAATATATACATATTTGAATATTTAGCCGCTGACAAAGAACGATCTGTGCCTAATTGAACAATGTAGGCAAACGTAGCGCTCAAGTACGATACAGCAACAAATGAAACTGACAATGAAACCAACTGACACTACTATTGAACTGCAATGCATATATTTACAAGGTATACACAGCGGCATCTATAGACAGTATTCATTTACATATTTAGTATATGAATAATAATAAATATAAGATAAAGATTACAAATAAGATTACAGATTTGATATATATGAACAATATATAAAGCCTCAACATTCGATTTGTAGTTGGTAGCCAGCGGGCCAAATTCAACGCGCCCGGTTGACTCTTCGCTAGATCTGAAGAACCAACTCCAGCACTAATGGCTGTGCAAAGTCTAATAAGTATTTCTGAATGAAACTTAGGTTGGTGGGATTAATGCATGATAATTCACATTCAATACTATTAAAAGAAACAAGTGGAAGCTTCTCGCATACTTTCAGATTTCGTCCAATGTCTCCGGTGTAAGACGAGGGACCAGAAGGCTTATGCTCAAACAGGTGTCGTAATGGAATCTCGTTAAAATGAAGTAAGCAGATAATCCATTGGATTTCAATTCAAGCCTGCGAATTACACCATAAAACATCCAGTGTTCACGACTGTGCCGTCACATCCCGGAAAAATAAGGTTGCAAATATAAACCAATAGTGCATTGTTTGCATATTCGTAAATGCTGAAATTGGCCCAGAAAGATATTGTGTTCGTAGATTCGTTATTCCAGCTTTTAACTTTCGAGCTACAGGCTACGTAGATCTCATTGAATGGCAAGCTTGTAATGTCACACCGCCTACAATTCTCAGACATATCAGTTCTCATGAACTTTTGAAGATGATACAGGACGATGTGCCAATGGGCGGCTGGGATTTTATTAGATTTCCTTCGCACAGGCCAGCATTTGAGAGAATTGTGAAACTCGTCACTGAAACCTCCAGAAAAAGAGTTGGACCGCAGAACAGAGATGGATTTATCAGAGCTACAGTAGAATCCAGGAAACAATGGTCACAATTTGAGTAACAAAAAAGATTACAAAAAATAGTGCTTTTGTAATTTTGTATGTTTCAAAGGTTGAATATATTTTCTATTCGCATTATAATGAGGTAATTAAAACATGTATTTATTTAAAAATTCGCCTTAAATTTCCAGAATTCAGCGCCGTTGAGGCGGCAGAAGATATATTAACCTATAATTCTAAAATTCTCTAAAGATGTTGTTAATAAATAGTAACTTTTAAGCACACCGCAAACCTATCAACACACTATCTGTGATTTTTTTTATTAATTTTTGAATTTTAACCATTTTTAGAATAATTTTCACGACTTTCTACCCATTGAGGAGACAAAAGATATGAATTCAGAGTTTTAAGATTTTGCACACTTTTTAATGATGGGTGTTCGTAACTGTTCCGCACTACCGCAAAAAGATCTAAGAAACTTCGACTTTTTCGGCTCACCCTATTGAACATGTTAAAATATATATGTAAATATATGTCGTTTTCGCTTAACTTTATCGTTAAGGATATAATATTGGCCATTTGGGTATAAAAGGACCTCTTGACCTTTTCGAATTTGTTCCAAAATTTGATACATACTTACAATTTTGGAGTGAATACCATATATCATCACTTTTATTCATTCTATTTTTTACAATTATCTTGTTCACGTACAAACAGACAGCTCCAATTCCAAAAATATTTATTTTGGACTCAAGAAATTCTACAAAGTGAAAAATCAAAAATTCTACTAGTTGAATATTTTAATTAATGCAATACTTTCTCTATGTATCTTCTAGGTTGAGAAAAGAAAGACTGAAGGCCACCCAGTCTTAATATGATATATTCGACCCTTGCTGTCATTAGTGACTTTGAAAGTGTAAATCGTGCCCCGTGAAAACGCTATTTATTTCTGCTTCAACATATTGCGCATTCAAAAGTGACAAAACCTTACTGACGTTTAGTCTCGATTACGCGTCATGGTTATAGTTGTAGAGAACTGTATAGACAATTATACCTCTGTCCTTCGTTGCTATGCCACTGAGAAACAGATGTCTATCAAAATACCATTCTTACAACAAAATTACTGAAAAGACTTGCTGAAAGTAGCATCTATGATATGAATCCGCAGTGCACATCAGGTACGGATGGCATGGAAGGATTGGGAGCCACCTACTGTGGTGCTGATATTGTTCCGTAAAAAATTTCGGGCGACAAGATATTCGACTGTGTCCGTGGGTGTTTGTCTATCAACTGCTTCAGGCCACGGGGGTGAATATTTCAGCTATGCTTAACAACAAGACCGAACATTTCGACTCATTTATAAGAAATATAAAAACACTTATTACTCTCCTTTAGAACTCGATAGTATAAGAAAAAATTCATAAAGAATAATAAAGATTGTATTTTTTGATCTGGCAAGAGCTCGCATCTCTAGGAAATGCAATCTCAAAGTACTAATCCTTTTCCGCTTGAACTATAATATTTCAAGATAAAAAGAATATTAATACGGATACACACATTCACGTGTCATTATAAATCAAAATGCAAATAATGCACAAACAAAAACCACAATAACGAACAATAAATTTAATTTTATTCATTATTTTTCATCGGCAAAACACAAAATACATTGTGTTACGTAGTAGTTAACAATGGCGGCGAGTCGGGGGTGTTTTCTCCCAACACCCCGGAGAAATGAAACACATTTTAACTCCCTGAAACGAAGAATTATAAAAAGGCAAAGGAATGCAGCGAAACCAGCAAATTTTGAAGCTAAATTTTTAAATTTGTTATCTATCTTCTATACTACCAGATACTTTTAGTGGTCTATAATTTTTTGCCACCGCTCCCCTCCAAACACTTATAACTTCCAATCGCACCTACTAATGATAATATTAAGGATGCATAAAGTATATGTAAGCGTTTTCGGTCGGTTAAATGTATAACAAATCAATAAATCGCAGATTAGAAAACAACATGTTTTATTTATCCATAGCCGATTCCATGCACACATTTGGCTAATAATCAATATTTTTGCATACTCACAATATGTTTTAAACACTCTTTAAACGTTTTTTCTATCAGTGAATAAAAAGTACAAATTGTTTAATTTCAGTTTTTATACTGCAAATGAGAAATTAGAGACAAGAATGAAGTAGAGCAAAATTTTTCGAATTTATGAGACTTTATCGCACTTGCGGCACTTCAAAACATTTTCCGATTGCCATAAAATTTTATTTTTATCTTTTTTGCATCAAGAGGCAACTTTTGCGTACTATTACAATTTTTTTAAATTTCTTTCCACCCTAGTGTGCACCTACGCGTTCCACGGCTTTGTAGACTGAAACAGACGATACATATAATATAAAACATCCACCTAGCTTTTCAATCAAAAGCAGATCTGCTTGTGTCAAAAGAAAAGCTCCTTTGCGAATCAATTGTTTCAAAGATTTTATCCTAGGCTTTCGTATTTGCATCCAAATCACAACATACTGCAGAATTATCTGCAGCATTGCTAACCAATATATCGATCCCAATATGCTTTGCAACAGCGAAATCTAGCAATAACTCACTGTCTTCCTGTTTACCTACATGGCAAGGAATTCCTGATGCTTTATCACTGATCGAATTTATATCTGAAACATCTTTGACCACGTTCTCTTTTTTTCATCTATTTACGACAACAGACGCTCCATCGTGTCCTAATCGTTTGGGAATTCAGTGACAGTAACAACTTTTCCTGAATATTTTACTTGTAGTTTCCGTATTTTGCAGACTTCAAAAGATACAAACTGCTCATTCTGTTAAAAGAACTACGAAACCTCCTTGAATAAAAGCAAAACAATATGAATTACACTCCTTATAATCAAATGTCTGTGATACTCACTGTGTGAAGAGTGTTGTGATAAAATAATTGAAGGTTCGCTTTAAAATACATAAAAACATTATTTTCCTCAAAGCGTAGTTTACACAGGCGCCTTAATCTCAGTCTAATTGGTTTGTTTGTGACCTTAAAGCGTACAACATGAGAATTTTTTATCGGCAATTTATCTCTCACACTAAGTCAATATTGTCACGCAATAAAATTTTGCGCATGCTCAGAAAGACAGGCAATGGCAAGTTCTTATCCCGACGTGGTGTTTACTTTAACAATATCTCTTAACCAGGTGCAACAACACATAAAATGCAACTCACGTACTGAAGACATCTACTTTAAAGTACAAATAGAAAAAAAAATTCCATGCAAAACGAAAATTATGTATTGCGAGATTTCACAAGAAAGAAAGAAGCACTATGTGCACAATCGTGTTATTTACGGATCTAGAAATATTATAAACTGTACTAAAAGTATTAAGAATTAGTTCTAAAAGACTTATTCTGTCCAAATATATAATGTTCTCAAAACTGGTAACTTATTATACATTATAACCAAAAATATACATAATTTCAATCATCAACAAATCTAATACTAGTATAAAAAAAGATTCGGATTAAGTGATTGTAACTAATAAATGCTTTTTAGCAACACTTTTTAATGAAAATGTTGCATTTATAAACGATAATTATAAAATAAAGAGGATTGATTAAAAATAATGTGGAGGTTTATTTTAATTTTGCATGAAGAAAACATTTTGCGTACTAAAACAATGACCGATCGTTCTGTGTTGCCTTCCGACAACTGTTTCTTGAATAATCTCGAACCCAAACTTTGCATAAGGTCCATTTATTCGGGGTTATAATTCTGTGCTGCAGTGTTTTGATTTATATTTCCAGTTCATTAAGATTTTAAATTCAGATCTGCTTTATAATGAAGCGGTTATAGAAAAAAAGAAATTAGATTGTCTCACATGCTTCTAAAATTCACTTATAAAAATACAAGCATGTTTTTGAAAAGCATTATACGAAATAAATTAATTTCGTGGCTACCTGAAAATTTCCATAAATCTCCACTGTCAAATTGTTTTTATTTACAAATCAAAAATTCCTTACACCGGAAAAGTGTCTAGTATGTCATTCAAAAGTAACAGTACTAAGTAATGTATGAACTTGATTTTGATTAGTGTTTGTCTATAGTTTCTAAGTTTATTTCAGCGTAAAAAAGTAATTGATTTTATCTTGTGAAAAACTTCAATTTTTACGAGAAAAATATAAATTTTAAATTTACAATTATTTAATGAACAGAAACTTGGTATAATGAAAATGGCAATTAAGTGTTACTAACATCATGAAAAAAATAGTTGGGGAAACTACGGATACTTTATCATGCGTGTTTTTCTCAGATTGTGAGATAACTGGTAATTTGTGTGTACCATTTTTATTTGACTTTTGGTCATATTATCTATTGGAGGGGCTTTTCATTCCAAGCTGAAAATCCCACGTAATGGTGTGGAGGAAAATATATTTTTGGGGTACAAAAGTAAATTTTCACCTTTTCATTCCTCAGTGGATAGGAAGTTTACTATGGAATATATGATGAATTAAAATATTTCTGATATTTAAATATACTTCTAGCTTTAATTTGATATACGCTGTTATGCAGAATCTTAATTCTAAGTGGTTTAGTATTCAGATTATTTAGAAAATGTCAAGCTAAGGATACTTGACCATAAAAAGTTAGGGATACTTGATCCTATCAAAAGCTATTGCAACACCGATGTCGTAGCCGACAGAAGCACATTTTGTGTTTGGAATCAGTTTTCTGGTGCGTGGAGTTAGTTGGCAAAATGACAACTGAAATATAGAGAATAATTATTTAAAAATTATTTGTTACTAATTATTTACTGAATAAAATTTCATTTTAATATGATAATTTCAAATAATGCAAATAATTATTTTAGTAAGAATTTTAAAGAGATTGAAATTTAATCAATCTATTTTCTCCTCGCATGAAAGAAAGTTTTATTTATTTATTTATTATTTGAATAAAAATCTTTTGCTCGAATTTTTTGCCATTGTTTCGTTTTATTTAACGCTTCGCCATTTCTATTGAGTTTATCTTTCTTTCTTGAATTGAAATTTCTCTTAAAATATATTTGTATTTTTTTGCTTTTATTTTTCTTTAAATAACAGAAGAATCGAGTATGTCCATTAAGTCTCTCTATTCTTAGCTTTGTACAATAGTTTTGGCAGCTTTTTTTTCATTTTAATGCTATTCTTTTTTTTCAAATTTTCCAAAACCGGCAATTCTTCAACGTGCTAATGACACTTCTAGGTTCCCAGTTTCATTGCCGTTATTTTTATCATTTAATTAAATCAGTATTTTAATTATTTATTAAATTTTTAACTAATTTAATTTAATAACTAGGTTAAATTTTTTAACTGGATTATATTAATAACAACTGCGTTTTGTAGATTCCATATTATATTTTTATTAGTTTCATTATTGTTTTTGGATGATAAACACCTTTTGTAATTCAGTAGTATTATCCTAATATCTGAATTTCGCGTACATACAAATTATCAAAAGAATATAAATAATCTTTGCAGGTAGGGTCAAGTATCCCTAGCTTAAGTCCAGTGTCCCTAAGGTTAGGGATACTTGACCATATGGATTAAAATATTTATAAAAAATATATCTTTTAATGAAAACGAAATTCTTAATCTACAAAACTTTCACTAGACCTGTTTTAACATATGTATCAGAAACTTGGACAATAACTAAACAGGAATAAACTCTTATTGCTACTTTTGAATGGAAAATACTACAAAGAGCATTCTAGAGGGTATAAGCAAAAATTGTACTACTACGGTAAACTCTAACTCAAATAAGCAGTTTGTGAATCGAAAACAAAATTTTCCCCCTCCAAAATCACTAATTGTGAATTCTCATAACAAAAGTAAAAAATGTGTTCTTCAAAATTGCGATGAATCCCATCCTCTATATCGATGTTCTAAATTTAAATCCTTCAAACTTTCTGATCGCATAGATTGTGTTCAAAGAAATACACTGTGCAAAAAATGTTTATATTTTCATCCGAATACAAACTGTAAATCGAAATATAACTGCTTCATGTGTGGTGATAGTCACAATTCTTTACTGCATGACGACTCAAAAATAAACAACAAAAACAACTCCTGCCTCGAGGAGGAAGATACTCCCCTCTGTGCTTCTCCCCACTCTTCAATTACGCGAGTAGAACAGACGGCTACAAGTCTTTGTTGCTCGACCTTTTTAAATCGTAAGTCAATTCTTTTGTGCACTGCTCGAGTCTTCATTCGCAATAAAGAAAACAAATTTGTACCAGTGAGAGCAATTCTAGATTCAGCTAGCGAAATCAATATTATAAGTTTGGATTGTGCAATTTTTTTGGGATTAAAAAAAGAAAAATTATTCTTGCCTGTTAGTGGAATTTGTGGTTCAACTCAAAATGCTAGCAGAAAGGTGACAACCAGTTTGTCCAACTTAAACGGAAATTATCAATGGGATATCGAATTAATGGTATTAAAAAGATAACAGATTTTTCACCTGCAAGCAGGTTAGATGTTTCCAATTTGAAAATTCCAGAAAATATTCAACTTGCTGATGAAACCTTCTATATACCACAAAAAGTTGATCTCTTATTGGGCTGTGAACTGTTTTTCGAATTTATCAAAGCAGATAAAATTCGACTAAATGATAGTCGTTTAATTCTTCCGGATACTTGTTTTGGATATATAGTTGCTGGTAGCATGGAACCTATTTTCCAAATTAATAATGCAACTAGTCATTGTTTTTTGTCCAGAGACATGGATACCTTAGATAAAACATTAAGGTCATTTTGGGAAATAGAAAATGTGACGTGTGATAGTTCCCCAATTAGTGAGGAATTAAATTATTGTAATGAGTACTATGAAAAAACTCATTATCGAAATTCTGAGGGAAGATATGTGGTACAAATGCCCTTTAAACCCGAGATTGAAAAAATTAGTCTGTGTGATTCCTATCAAATGGCCTCTAAAAAGCTCGATAACTTATGGAAAAGACTAAATCGGGATCCAACTATGAAATTCTTATACTCGGAATTCTTACGAGAATATAAGAATCTAAATCACATGGAAGAAATAACTAACTGTAACCTCAGTAATGATGACGGTTATTTCTTGCCTCACCAAGGTGTCTTACGTCCATCTAGTATCACTACTAAGCTTAGAGTAGTCTTTGATGCTAGTGCTAAGACCACAACTGGTTATTCTTTAAATGACCTATTGTACGCTGGTGGTGTCCTACAGGACGACTTATTTTCAATTCTTACAAGATTTAGGAAACACCAGTATGCATTTACTGCGGACATTAGTAAAATGTTCCGACAAATTGAGATCAACCCTTTGCAAAGAAAATATCAAAAAATATTATGGAAAGAAGGACCTGAAGAGAATGTCAAAGTGTTTGCCTTAAAGACTGTGACGTACGGCACAACTAGTGCTCCCTTCCTAGCAACAAGGACTCTTCAACAACTTGCTAAAGATGAGAGGGAAAACCTTCCCATAGCATCAAATTGCTCCTAGAGGATTTCTACATGGATGACTGCTTATCCGGTGCTTCTGATATAAACCAATTTATGGCACTGAAGAAAGAACTTGGAGAACTACTCCTTCGAGGTGGCATGACTCTACATAAGTGGTGTTCTAGTGCGAGCAGTGAATCGGACCTCTACCCCTTCAACTACTGCGAAAAACAATCAACAGTGAAAACTCTAGGAATGATGTGGAACAATTGTGAAGATGCCTTCTTATTTGATATCTCTTTTAGTTCCACTACTGAGTTTACCAAAAGAGACGTTCTGTCTCAGATAGCTAAACTCTTTGATCCTCTCGGACATCTTGGTCCTGTAATTAGCAAGGCCAAGATATTTCTTCAACGTCTGTGGCTGCTTCGGATCGACTGGAGTCAGAAACTGCCCTCAGAGATTGCTCAGGAGGTCTTCATTCATTGCAAGTCTGAGTTACGTGAAAAACATAAAAATACCAAGATTTGTGCTTAGACCAAATCCCAAGGAAATTATCCTACATGGGTTTTCCGATGCCTCGGAAAAGGCGTATGGTGCAGTGATATACCTACAGTCAGTGTGTGATTCATCTGATAATAACACCTTTCTTCTTTGCAGTAAATCTAAAGTGGCACCCATTAAAAGTGTCACCATACCGAGATTGGAGTTAGCAGCTTGTCTACTGCTAGCCCAGCTCACAAGAAAAGTGCTTAATGCACTGAAATTAAAAATAGATCAAGTCCTTCTCTGGACTGAATCAACTGTAGCCTTATCGTGGATTGATACTCCTCCTCATCTTTTAAAAACCTTTGTGAGTAATAGAGTAGCTCAGATACAAGAGCTTACTAAGGAGTATCATTGGTCTCACATCACTTCTAACAATAATCCGGCAGACCTCCTTTCTAGAGGAATAGATGCCCAGTTTCTTTTGAATAACCAATTTTGGTTTCAGGGACCTGATTCTTTCAATTCCTTGAACTCTGCAGTTGAACTAAACCAGTCTGATAAAAATTATTTACCAGAATTCAAATCTAAGGACTCAGTGTGTTTAACTGTGAAAACTTCTGCTTTATTTGATGATGTAATTTGTATTTCCAATAATTTTCAAAAATTAATACGTATCATAAGTTTGATTTTCAGATTTATAAATAAATGTAAAAAGAACTCAAAGGAATGTGGAGATCCAAGTAAAATAGTACGGCAAAACGCTGAAATTTATATTTTGAGAGAAGTGCAGGTAAGAACCTTTGGCAATGAAATTCACAGCATTGAACAGTGTGGTAATGTGACTCCCAATTCTAAGTTAAAGAGTCTTTCTCCCTTTCTTGATTCACAAGGAATCCTGAGGGTAGGTGGTAGGTTAAGGAACTCAATTCTTCCCTACAACAGTAAACATCCCATACTATTGCCTGCCAAGCATAAGGTTACCGATATGATAATTCAGTATTACCATAAAATTCAATTTCATTCAGGGCCTCAAGCATTGTTGTATAATATTAGGCAGAAATTTTGGCCATGAAATGGGCGAAATCTATGCAGAAAGATTGTGCACAGTGGTGTAACTTGCTTCAAAGCTAATCCTAAAATAAGCAGTCAAAAAATGGGAGACTTACCTGAGGACAGAGTTAATCCTAATTTTGTATTTAACTCTGTTGGCATAGATTTTGCTGGGCCATTCTATATCAAAACTAAGTTACGCAAGAGGGATCCTCCTACTAAAATATATGTTTGCATTATTATATGTCTCTCTACGAAAGCCATTCATCTCGAATTAGTATCTGATCTCTCTTCTGAAGCTCTCATTGCAGCTTTAAAACGATTTATGGCTAGGAGAGGTAAGTGTAGAAAAATACTTTCGGATAATGCTACGAATTTTGTAGGAACTAAAAATGAAATCAATCGTCTTTTTAAATTAATGGAGCAACAAGACGCTTTATTTCAAAACTTTCTATCTGAAGAAGAAATAACCTGGAGCCACATTCCAACCAGAACACCTCATCACGGTGGTCTTTGGGAAGTTGGTGTTAAAGCATTTAAATTCTACTTTAAACGAGTTGTAAGTAATACTTGTCTCACTTATGAGGAATTTCTAACAATCTTAATTCAAATTGAGGGATTACTCAATTCTCGACCCCTTACACCACTTTCCTGTGAAGTGGAAGATCTAGAAATCTTGACTCCTGGTCATTTTTTAATTGGTCGGCCCATTACGGCTATTCCCGAACCTTTGAAGGTAGAATTAAATGATAATCGTCTTAATAGGTGGCAATTATTAACTAAGAAAGTTCAAACAATTTGGAAACATTGGAGTAAAAACTATTTAAATAACTTGCAGCAACGTCACAAATGGATGTTCAAAAGGGACAACGTTAAAATTGGTGATATGGTCTTAATTAAAGAAGACAATGTTCCTGTCTCTAATTGGCCCTTAAGTCGCATAGTTAAACTCTATCCTGGAAAAGATAATATTATACGAGTAGTTGATATTAAAATGAAGACAGGAATATTCAAGAGATCTGTTTCCAGATTGTGTGTACTTCCAATTGAAAGGTAAAAAAAAAAATACCACTATATACTCATTATACTGTTCTCTTGAAATGTGCATTTATGTAAACTATTGTATGTATAATATTCACTGTTTAATACTATAATCTTGAAATGTTCTTTTTTAAAAAAAAAATTCTTTCTTCTTTTTTATTAGTTGGATAAGAATTGTGTTTCATTTGAATATTGCTAATGATTGAACTTATTATTTTAATACTGTTTAATGTGAAAATGTTATTTTTATGCTATAAGAATTACTGTTTATTGTAGAATGCTTTTCTTGAAATATGTATATTTCAACGTCGGCCGGGATGTTGACGCCTACGCGTCCTTCCATTCGCCGCGGAGTTTCGCGCCATTGAGGGTGCAGAGTTGAATGAACTTTAGCTGTCCCCTTTCGTGTACTTGGGGGAGCGAAGTTTACTGGAGTTCATTCTCGTTCGGACCCTTGTGTCGTATTCCCCCTTGGCAATGAGAATCGTCTCTCCTTTAATGTTACTACTTAAGAATCTATTTAAATTGTACCTTGATCGTTCATGTTTTTGTTTACAATAAATTTATTTAATTAACAGTCCACTGCTCTTATTTACCCTCTGATCTATCCTCCAATTAGAAGATTAGTTATGCATTTCACATATATAAATTAAAATCACTTAATTTGATGTATTTGGCAGGTCCTTGTAAGGAAACTAGACATTTTTCATGAAATGCATTTTTTACTTCAACCATTGTATTTTGTGTATTTATAAACAATCTCAATTCTTGTGATAACTTCAATAAAATGACATGCAATATGTTTATTGATAATGAAAGGAATTTTATGAAATTGCAGCAAATAATTTATTTAGTTTATTGGAGATTTGCAAGATAGAAATATTCTTTAGTTTTTTTTTTTTGTATTTGTGAATTTGTCATTACAATCAAATTCTGCATCTTATCCTCTTCAATATAAGTCAAATAAAATATTTGAGAGAACTTGAAGTATTTTTAGATCAGATTATAAAATTGTGAGTGCTAAAACTATAAAAGAGGGAATTATTAAAAGCAAAATAATAAAAAATAAGGATACTGAAATAATATGTTTATTTCAAATTCTCAGAGAATGGAAAAAAATCATAATCCAAAAAAACAAAAATTCAAGACATATTTACTTAAAATTTATTTTCTGAGTGCATGTTTTCGTACCTTAATTCTGGGATTTCCACAAATAGCTATCCCAGACAATAATAAATTACATCCCTAATGATATAATTTACTATTGTTTCTGAAAATGATAGCCATTCATCTAAAAATCTCTTAATATATAACTTTTTATATATACTTCTATGGTTATTGAGAAGTTTTTAAATAAAATTATCTTTTAAACTAGATATACATCCAAAAACTCTGTAACAGTAAATTGTAAAATTAGATAAGTTAGATCTAAGATACACATAATGGTGATATAATGAAAATACTCATAAATTATAATGAACTTCTTCAACTATGTTTTGATCTCAGCAGCATGGAAAAATTTATGTTGTGTTTGAAGAAAATATCTTCAGAACAATGTGAAACATTGCTGGCTACTTTAGGCAGTAATGTCACCCTAAGGAAAAGAAAACATAATCTATTCAGAAATATTAAAATGATTTAAGCAAATGCTAGAAAGCATTTATGTGCCAGTGTTTTCTTTAATATTAAAGAATTTGTTCTGTTAGTTTTTGTTTATGTTATGTAGATTTTAAAGTTCAAATTTATCACAATGTTTATTTGTAAATTTTTTTTGTCAAAATATAATATTTAATGTGTAAAAAATATATCCGTTTCTGTTTAGAGGATCATATGAAATGATGTATAAATGTTTATGGATCAAAGAAATAAGTTGCAACAAATATTTCCAGAATTTATTGCATTAAAATTAGTGTGGGTTTCACATTGCATATTGCTTTACTGATGAGATTTAATGTTTTATTTACATTTGAAATAAATTATTCGTATATTTTTTATCTGAGAGCATTGTGAAAATTCTATATTTATATTCAGTTAATATTCTCTTCAAATAGTGAAAATTATTAGAAACTATACACTGATGACCATTATTCTGTTATATTACTAGGCATTGTGTAGAAGCTGTATATTTGTTATAAATTTACAATAAATAAAAATTTTCTTTAAAGCTTGCAAATCACTAGAAAGTCATAATTACCATATTTTTGTAAGAATATTTATAATTGTGTGAAATATATAAGTTCATATTTTTTATTGCCTTTTAAATATTAGAAACAATTAGAAACTGTATGCATAAATATAATAAAAAGTACTGGAAAGAATTGTAAACTTTTTTTATTATTCTACTAATAGCTACTTGTTTGAAAGGAATTTTACCAATTTCCCATTGTTTGCTTCTAATCAAAACAATAAACAGAAAAATAATCTTTTTGTAGCATTCAATTGAAATTCAACAAAATAAAGATTCTGAAATTGCATTACATTTACATGCTTATATTCTGTCACTTCTTTGGAAATATCTATTTTAATGTTTGTAATTAATAAATAGTTTTTCTAGTTTCAAGTTTTCAATTGCCAATTATCAGCAAACAAAGTATCTTTTAGAAAAACAATATCATAGATATTCAAATAAAAGCTAAAGAATTAAATGTAACAACTTTGTGTGTCTATAATACAATTAAAAAATATTCTGTATTTAAAGCTTATAGCTATTTTGTAGTTGAAAAAGTATTATAACTTTTCTACAGCTAAAAAAATTATAAGCGGATACATACCCGAATCTTGCTAACCCTTTACAATAAATTCTGGATTTGTTTTTAAAATCTAATTTTTGATTAGCTTTTGTTACTTATTACAAACATTTCTTTACATTACCCACAATTTTTTCTCTTATATTTTCTATTTATTCTCCTCAGATTATCAGGTTGAGAGATATCCGCAGATATAATGATCCTATGATTTTGATAGTTTTATGATTCCATATTATGTTCCTGAGGCGGAAAAAAACGTAGAAGACATAATGTAATTGGAAGAATGCCATTTGTTAGTATATGGGATAATGATAGATACTACCTTCGAAATTTTTTTCACATAAATCTGGTGCAAAGTGTTTCAATAATTTAAAAAATGTCCGTGGAATATTGTACGAGACTGCACCTTTATAGGCACTTGCCGACATTAATATATTTCCCATGACTTACGGTTTGAGCTTAAGAAAACTCAAATTGCCAGACATAACTTTATCTAGACAACGGTGTTAGACAGTTTTTTATAATTAAATAAATTGCTTGAATATATTGAGAAACACTACATTAAAAAGAAAACTATTATAAGCCCTTCTTATCGTTACAACAATTGAAAAAATCCCATTATGTACTCCATCCAGGACTGTATCAGTCAATTACAGACCCCAGTAGGTTATATACCACCCATAGTGAGGAGAAAAGGATTGAAGGCGGACGAGTCCATTTCACCATTCCATATGTAAACAAAACCTCCGTATAAAACTGTACTCCGATTTTGAGAGCCCACAGGAGTCAGAGGGTTAACAACTTTACAATAGTAATACTTACAAATGATGGCCCAATTATTTGGAATATTTTTCAACATAAACTGTAACAAATTCCCTCTGCACATCTTCTATCTGTGTTTTCATATCTAGTTTCATCATGTGTTTTAAAGTTATGTTTATACATATCACATAATACTTTATGTATATGCACTTCAAGTGCCTCTATTGGCGTACTATATTTTATTGCCATTTTCGGAATAAAATTAACTATATCTCATTTCAGTTGTGTTTTAATACTCCCATTACTGTTAACTATTATTATTCTATGTTTTGTTCCCTTATTCACTAATTCTCTTAACCTCTAGGACTCGACGCAGATCGTAGGAAAATATATCCCTCGTTCGGCTACTAGCGGAGGAGATCATTTCTTTCCCCCCACTAGAAAGACCAGTATGCCCATTGACACTACATGCAGTATTGTTAAGGCATTTATTTTAGAATGGGTTGAGGGAAAGGGCTGCCGTTTTTGTGGTCAGTAATGATTCCAATGTCAGAAAGGTCTCCAGATTTGACTGCATATCTTTCAATAAGTTTTTTTTCTAAATTCTTCCCTCCCACCTTTATTTGAACGAATTTCTCGCTTTGAAGTACTTATTTTGTTTTTATAATTATTATTCAATTTGCAATATGCAAGATTTCTTTTTAAAAGTAAGTTCTAAAATTAAAATAGATTTTCTACTCGAGTTGAAAGTACAGCCTTTCAGGTACTCAGAGAGTAAAATTGATCTAAATGGGATATTTAATAATAATCATATATGAAAAAAGCTTATATTTATAATTTTTATTTGTTTCATTCGCAATTTTATTTTCATCTCCTCAAATTACTCGATATAACTTCTTCTGAAACAAAGTGATATGATATCAATTGTTTAAATATAAGAAAAACATTATACAAAGATTAATAATACAGCAGGAAATCGTTATTTGCATGTTAAAATAGTCTTAGAATTCTTTAAAAATGATCAGTTCTTAATCCAGTCAACTTTTTTCAAGTTCCTTGAAAAACAATATAAATATTTATTCAGTATTAAATATTAAAAAAATTAACATAACTGAAAGTTATATATTGCGTTAATTAACATTTAAAAGAAATAGGCAATAAAACCTCATATATTACATAAACCATATTTTCAAGGAGTATATATATTAAAAGAAAATTTAATATATCCAACGTGAACTTAATTGTTACTCTAATCTCAAAACTACATTTCTCTGAGATTGCATTGATTCGATCGTGAACTTTTTTATAATTTCGGTGCTTACTTACTTAGTTTAGCAATAAATTTTATGACCAGTTACAGATCTCTAAGTATTCATACTCTATAAAGTTTGAGATTAAGCTTACATAGTCAACTACCATAATGAATAATATCGCCACATAATATCAAAATTATCCGACGAAACATGCAACAGGTAAAATATATTATAAATTTTTTCCTAAATATTGTACTTCCCAAATTGAAGCCTTGTTCAGTGTACAAAGAAATAAATATCCTTAGAATCTTTTGAGTTCAAATATGAGCAAGTGTGATTGAAAAAAATGATGAAACATTCCCCAGTAGGAAATAACAGTTTTTAACTTAAATGAATACGTTTAAAAGCTACTAATTAAAGCCAAAGTTCAGCAAACCAAGGAAAAACATATAACTGATTTTTTATATTCCAATGAAAATAATTTATCACAATTTTTTGCTGGGTTAAATGCATTTCTGAATCTTTACTATTTAGACAAAAATTATTAATATATATTCTTGAATAAGTTTTGTCCCTAAATCAAACTAAAATCTTAAATTTTAAAAATGAAAAATTTGTTCTAAGCAATACTTTTTTTAAAACGTCTGCTTTAAATATGCAAAAACGTGTTCTACTTTTTAAAACCCTTGGGCTCTTAAAAGAGTCTTTTTTCTGTTTATCGTATTATCTTTCCAAATACATTTCATGATTTTCAACTCTTTGAATAATTATCATCAAAATTTTCTGCATCCAAATTCTTCATCACATTCTGAATCTCCATATCAGTGAGATATTTTTGAGGCATTCTAAAAAATCCAAGAAACAAACACGAGAAATGAAAATTTCAGCTTTTATCGTCACCGTAAAATTATAGAATGGAGTACTTTTCAGATTTTTGGAATTTGTTATCCCTGAACATAGCCAAAAGTGTGGAATAAGAGCTTACAACTGATAACATTGGCGAAAAATATCCCCACCGAACTACGGACAATAGAACTCACGTTCTTCAATGGGTCCGGAAACTCCTTCTAGGAGAAAGAGGGGAAAGGAACTGTCCCTCGAATGCTCGGTACAATACTTGTACCGCAGCCGAGGCAAAAGGAGTAAAAATTCCCAGTACAGCGTATGTACCGCCGATTGGAAAAGGTTAATTTATTATCTCTTACAATATTTAACTTGCCTGTAATACGTGTCCATGCTTTATATCTATAAAATTGTTATATTCCTTACATTGACAATAATTTTTTTTTAAATTGATTTATACTATATACAGGATGATTCTACTGTCGTGGGACAAACTTCGAGGGGTGGTCAGGTAAACGATAAGCATCCAAAAATACATAGGAACATAGGTGCGCAAATGCTATCTGGAGACCGCAGATGGCATTTAAAATAATACAACACTGTCTGCAAGGACTTTTAAAATATCTCCTCGAATTTCGATCATATAAAGAAGACGTTTTAGCTCACAATTTGCATTGAAGATTCGACCACGGAGGAATTTAGGGGACCAACCAGAAATTCAATAAGTCGAAAATATATTTTGGCTCACACCGCTTCACAGAAAAGTGACAATGGTTTGAAACTTTCATCATTCTTTTGTGTGATATGCGAAATATTTACATGCATTTTTGAAAAAACGGCATGATGTTTTTCAATTTGGGAAGATATAAAGGTTTCTTTAAAAACTCCTAAATTTTTCCGAATGTTTTTTGCTTATAACTTGCAGATTTTGCAACCAAATTGTATGAAACTTACAGAATACGAAGCAATATGTCAGTAGAGTTGGATGTGTCTCGAAAGCTGTGTTTCCTCCAATCTTTGATCGGAAAATATGAGGAGCAAAATAGCTTATATACGCTTCTGTCTTGCTTGTAATTTTTCAGAGTCAGGTGTTTGATCCAGATGGCATGATAAATTATTACATGTTCTGAACGTATATGAACTAAATTCTAAAATGTTATTCTTGGTAGAAATTGATAAAATGGAGTGTTATTCTTATACGTTAAAAATGTCAGTATGACCTTCAGATTTGATAAAAGCAATGAAATTCATAAAAAATGGGTCATTCTTGGCATATGACAAAACGACAAAAAACTGCGAAATTTTCCTGTACTCAATTTAATTTGCATGCCCTTTTTTATTTGCCATGTAACATTGTCCTACCAATAAAATTTACTAACATTTTATTTTATAAAAAACTTCCTTTCATGAAAGGGGAACTAGGGATACGCTAAGAATACTTGACCCTACGTGGTTTTCTCAGACTGTGAGATAATTGGTAATTTTCGTGTGCCATTTTTATTTCTCCTTTGGTCATATGGTCTTATATGGTAAATATGTTTTGGGGATCCAAAAGTAAATTTTTACTTTTTCATTCCTCACTGGATTGGAAGTTTACTATTGAGGCTATGATGAATTAAAATATTTCTGAGATTTAAGCATACCTCTAGCTATAATATTATATGCCACGTTGTATATTAATTCTAAATGGTTTAATGTTTAGATTTTTTAGAAAAAGTCAAGTTAGGGCTACTTGACCTTACCAAAAAGTTACTGCAGCTTCGATGTCGTGACCGACCGAATCACAATGTGGGGATCAATTTTCTGTTGCGGTGGAGTTTGTCGCCAATATGGCAACTCAAATATAGAGAATGATTATTTTAAAATATTTTGCGTAATTATTTAATGAATAAATTTTTTTTAATATGATAATTTAAAATAATACAAATAATTTTTAGTAAGGATTTTAAAAAGAATTTAAATACATTTATTCCATTTTTTCCTCATTTGGGAAAAAATGGTTTTATTCGTTTATTATTTCAAGAAAAATCTTTTGTTCAAACTATTTGCCATCGTTTTGTTTCTTTTGACATTTCGCCATCTCGGTTGAGTTCGTTTATTTGTTGGATTGACCTTTAAAGTAGAATATATTTTTCTTATTTTGCTTTTGTTTGCATTATAAAATTAGGAGAACAGAGTAAGTCAATTTCGCTTTTCCAGTTTCTTGTTTTGTACAATATTTTTTGAATCCTTTCTTTTCATTTCAGTGCTGAAATGTTCTATTCTAATTTTCTCCAAACTTTCAAATCTTCAATGAGATAAAGACATTGCTAGGGTCTCTGTCCCAGATATAATTTTATCATTTAATTAATGAAATATTTATATGTTTATTTAATTTTTTAATTTAATTTCATTGCTAGATTTCATTTAATTGGAATAATGATTGAATTTATTAACTAGAATTTTATCAATAACAATTGCGTTTTATAAATAAAATAGTATTTTATTTTTAATATTAATTTCATTAATATTTTTTGAAAATTATGACTCTTTCAATTCAGTAATTTTAACCTAATATCTTATTTCTGAGGACATCCAAATTATCGAAAGAATTTAAATACTCTTTGCTTCTAGGGTCAAGTATGCCTAAGGTTAGGGATACTTGACCCTAGGTGATTTCATGAAATATATTTATATGTTATTAAATGATATAGAAATTTAGAATAAGTTTATGTGTCTTTCTTAAAAACACTTCCTTTTAATATGAAAACTATAAAAAATTTTGAGAAATACGAGAAAAATTAAAACTAGGGTAAAGTATTCCTAGTTGCCCCTACTATTTGAAGAACCGATATTAATATTTGAAAATGCAGTTTATATGATTTTAAATTCTCGAGTAAATAGGTTTATCAACCTCATTCCTGTATGTATAATAATCATGCAAAATGCTGGCATAATATTAATTGCAGGATACAGACAAACATAATCTGCAAATATTTCATTTATTAAGAAATAGTTTTGTGCGAATCTTTCTATATAATATGTATGTAACCATTTCATTTTTTTATTTTAATAAGAATTAATTGACGCTGAAATTCTAAATGAAAATATATCTCACAACAAATGACAACTACTTTTCAATTAATTATCGAATTTTATTCTTTTTTATTATGTACTAATTGTTTTTTGAGTACGGTAGGTGAGCCAAAGGTGTCCAGTGTTCCTAAGGTAGCCCCCCAGAAGTAGTATCAATTTAATTTTTAATCACAACATGGTGCTACTGCATTCTAAATCATGTATATTCAGTGCACGTGGCTGAATTTAAAGAGATCATCTCGATCGTTCTCCGTGGTATGTAGAGATTTCACTTTTGAGGAATAGTCGTTCTAATTTCCAGGTAAGAAGATATTTTAATTTACATATGTTTAAATTCTTAGAACCTTGAGTTATGATACGTTTTCTGAATGCTTATTTCTTTCTCTTTAGCCACATTTACTTTAATTTTAATAAATTTATCATATTAATAGTTTTAAGTCGTGCAAATGGCGACCATATGCATGTTCCCAAGGCGGCCCGGGTTCGGACCACCTTCGGAAACAAATATGGAAATCAATGTAGCAAGGGTAAATTTATAACAATAAAAGTTATATTTTTAATCTAATTATTAAATGGTGTTATAATTTTATTTGTCTATCAGAAAAATCTCATGAAATCTAAGAGAAACTTGTCCTAATTCTTAGCCTAGTTATTGCTATAAGTATAAACATAAAGTTTGAAAATTGTAATACTCTTCTAGAAGTAAAAATAGTTTTCCGAGTATTTTTTTCACATTTTAAAAGTGATTTCAATATATGGGCCACCTTTGGAACACTATGCTCCAAAGGTGGCCCACAAGTTACAATTTTGAAATTGCAATATAAAAGTAATTAAATTTCATTTTACAAAGAAAATGATACTTTATATATGTAGGAGATAAGTGTAAAATTTTACCAAAAAAAAATTCAGCCACAGACATTTAACCAGAAAAATTTGAAAAATCCTTAAACCTTAAGTATGTTTACCTTTGGCTCACCTACCTTAAGCTTCAGCAAATTTTATCAGAAAATTACTGTCACATATTTTTGAAGGAAGGAATAGTTCCACATAAATAAGAAACAACTAAAGTCTAAATAAATGAAGGGCATTATATGAAAAAGCAGGAAATTGGTTTAATTGAAGCAATTTGTAGTACAGGACCGCGACAAATAATTAGGGTGGCACTCCTTTTTCTCTCATGGAGGGCAGGACATTGCAATATTTAATGTGTCATACAATGTATAAGTGGGTATGGAATTGTTACACCGTTGTTTGGAGCCCTTGGTATTTTACCATACTTCCAAACTAGAATTGAATGCCCCACTTGCCAAACGATTAACTCCATAAAACGAAAAGTAGAGAAAAGTGATAAAATAGTACACATTGTTCATAAAGTCCCTTTGAAATTATACAGATGTATCTGTTATCTAACGACATATGAAAAGTATAAGATAGAATACCCTTGGAGTAATCGTTATTATTACTACAATTTTTGCGTGATTATGGGAGTCATATATTCCTATGAAAATAATTTATAACATTTTATGCTGTGATAAATACATTTCTGAATCTTTAATCTTCAGACAAAAATTATTAATATACATTTTTGAATAAATTTTGTGCCAAAATGAAACTGCAATCGTAAATTATAAAAATGAAAAATTTCTTCAAAGCAATGGTTTTTTTTAAATATACAAAAACTACTCTACTTTTAAAACTTTTTGGCCCCTTAAAAGAGTCTATTTTCTGTTTATTATATTATTATCTTTCCAAATACTTTTTCTAATTTTCACCTTTCAGAATCTTTATCATCAACATTTTTTTGTCTAAATTCTTCATCACATTCTCAATTGTCATTTCAGTGAGATATTTTTGGGGCATTCGAAAATATCTAAGAAAAAACACAACAAAAGAAAAAATCGTCTTTTATGGACAGCGTAAAATTATCGAATGGAGTATTTTTGAGAGTTTTGGAATTTGCTGTACCTTAACATAGCCAAAAATGCAGAATAAGCGCTTACAACTGATAACGTTGCCGAAAACTATCCCCACTCAACAGCGGACAATGCGATTCACAAACATGAATGGGTCGGGGACTCTTCCAGGAGAAAGGGGAAGAAAGAAATGTCACTCGAATGCTCGGTACAGCACTTGTACAGGAGTCGAAGTAAAAGGAAAAAGAATTCCCGTTTCAGCGAATTTACCGCCGATTTTAAAAGGTTAACAAAGATTTGAATGATTTGAAATTTAATCACATTTGGAGTGATGTCTTTTTTTATCTACAATTTATATTTTAGGACATTTTTATATAAGCGTTTTGCTTAATTAAACTTCCTCTATTCTTGCTGATAATGGGTTTTCGTCATGGCATCCGTAATTTGACCATTCAGCAACAGGAAGCCTTAGTTAATGGACGCGCTGAAGGTCGGACCCTTCTCTAACTTGGGAAACAATTCAATATATCAAAGAGTGGAATATCGAAGTTCTTGAAGAGATGGGTTGATCAAGGAGTAGTGCCGATGGTTCTTAAGTCCGGACGTCCTAGTTCTACGTCTTGTCTTTTCGTCAGGAACGTCTTACGTCTGTCACGTGTCAATCCCCTTCTGACGGCTGCAGGCATTGCACATCAGCTTTGTGATTCCCAAAACCCTCTGTTCGTACTAGCAGGCGTAGGCTTCAAGTAGCTGGACGGATTGGAAGACGATCCGTCAAGAAACCGATTATCTCTACTAAGAATCGCAAGGCGAGTGTGGAATGGGCGAAGGCGCACAACGACTGGACCAAGAAAGAGTGAGAAGATGTCCTTTGGAGTGATGAACATGTTGTTTAGAACGGATGGGATGCAGTGGAATCGTCGCACCCAAGGTACTGGTTTCTACCCCAAGTATCAGATTCCAACAATGAAGAATGGGGGTGGAAATGTCATGGTGTGGGGATGCGTCTCTCGCCTTGGCATGGGCCCCTTTAGGCGGATTCAGGGAATCATGGATAAATTTCAGTATGAAGACATACTTGAGAACACCATGAGTCCGTATGCAAGCAATTCTCTTGGTCGTGGCTTCTTTTTTCAACAGGATAATGATCAGAAGCACCGATCCAAACACATCCAGAACTAGTTCTCACATTGTCATATGACCCTCCTAAACTAGTCAATCCAATCCCCAGACGTTAACATTATCGAGGAGGTATGGGCCGAGCTAGAGCGTCGTCTTGTAGGAAGAAATGCAAGGAATGCCGATGCAAAGTTCTCCCAACTTGAGGAAGATTGGAAGAAGAACCCTCTCTCCTTCATCCCAACTCTTCTTCACTCTATGTCTCGTAAGTGCCAAGCTGTTATTGATGCCAAGGGGTTTGCCACCCAGTATTAATATTTAATTGTTCATATTTTCATAGATCCTGGCAATTTCGTATACTTTTAACAAACTTCAAATTCTTGTTAAATTTTGCTTATTTTGAATAAAATATTAAATTTGTTAATTTCAATTAATTTTTTGCTGTTTGAACTATCATTGGTTTATGCACCAAAACATACCTAAAAATACATATTGTGTGACAATTGCAGCAAAATTTTCACTTTTGGGTGAGTTAGAGCCAAAAAACCTGAACTTGACACTTTTTTGACCGGTACTGTATGCTGTGTGATACCAGCTCACAAAAATCGTACCTTTTAAATAATATTGCAGAGGAGATGTAAATATCCCATTAGTCTTCATGAGACAATAACACATTCCTTGTTTTAGGTGTTTCTACTAAGTAATGTAAGCATAACTGCTATAGAATAAAATTGATGTAGCTAAATGAGAACCTCACCTGAAATGTTTAGGTTTTTGAACAAGATATGTGAAAATCTTCTACCTGTGAGGTAAGGCCCTTGGTTGGATGAGTTGAAAGACTTGGGTTTTATCTTAACTGATACTAACGTCTCTTGTGAATCTATGCAAGTCCTCATTGGAGCAGATATTATGGGAATGCTTCTGACGGGGAAAAGAAAACTATTGTCCTCAGGTTTAGTTGCAGTCAAAACCATCAATGGGCAAAGTTTCACAAGTAAATACTGAAAGACTTAACTTAGCTATAACTTTTACATCATTGTTTGTGAAGGAAGCTTAAATTTCTTATCTTTGGAGACTATCAAGTGTCAAGGCCACCACTCTTTAAACCAGTGCCAAACAGTATGTGCCAAATCTTATTGAACTGATTACCGATATTTTGACGCATTTCAGAGAAAAGAAATTTCGCATCACCGCAGATATTAGAAAGGCATTTTTGCAAATTAGTGTTTCTAAAGAGGACAGTGAATACCTCCGTTTTCTTTGGTGGAAGAATTTAGAAGAAAAGAAACTAAAAGTGTTTCGTCATACAAGAGTTGTTTTTGGTGTTAAGAGCAGTCCTTTTCCACTTGCTTCAGTTATAGAATGCAATATTGAAGCTACCAAACGTTTTCCCTTGAATGTAAGATGATTCTAAAACAAAGCTTCTATGATGATAATGTTTCAGCTATTTTGTACAGCTACGAGGGTCTAAACAATTTTATTTCCAAATCCCTTCAATTAATGTTGCGAGGTGGGTTTGAACTCAGAGACTGGGAAAGCGCAGGATGGCAAAACTGAACATGTTTGGGAAACTCCTGTCTTCGGGATGAAATGGAATGGCCAATTGAATTTTCTGAGGGTTAATATGAGTTGAATGAATGCATTAAGCAATGAGAAGATAGCTAAGAGAATTATGCTGTCAGCAGCTCATAAAGTTTTTGACCTGATTGGGTACACTTCCTCAGTGATAATTTCCCCAAGTTAATGTTGCAAAAGGCCTACAAAATGTCCATAGGTTGGGATACGGAAATTACGGGCAATCTGAAAAAGGAATTCTTATAGTGGTTTCAAGATCCAAAGATCCTCGAAGAAATTTATATTTCCAGATAGATAAATGTTACAGCTGAAAATTTTAAGCACTGCACAATTCATACTTTTTGTGACGCAACCAAAGAGGGTTATAATGCTGTGGTATTTTAAAGATTAGAAGAAGTTTCTGTTAAACTGCCTCTTCATACTACTGAATCTAGAATAGCTTCCTTAAGAGGTGGTACGATACAATGTATTGAACTTTTATCTGCCTTTGTAGGAGCAAGACTAATAAATTCAGTTATTAAAGCATTGAATTAAAAGGAAATAAAATGCTAGTACTGGAGCGATTCGAGTACTGAACTCGCTTGGATATCTAGAGAGGAAAATTGGTCTGTATTGTCCGAAATAGAGTACAGAAATAAGAAAACTGTCTTCTTATTTAGCATGGGATCATGTAGTTAGTGAACTAAATCCGGCAGACTTGCTATCTAGAGGCTGTACAGCAACACAACTTATGTCACTTAGATGGTGGGAGGGACCACAGTGGTTAACAGAACAACCCGATTTTTTGCATTATGGGAATCTCTTGAGGGAAGACGAGTTAGAAAATGAAAAGTTAAAATCTGCAAAACCTTTGGATCGCACTGAAAATATAATCTTTTGCTATAGAATGTATTTTTTATTCTCTAAACACCAACAAATAGTACGTTTAGTAGGTTGTATGTTACGATTTAAAAATAATTGTATCTGCATAGAAGAAGAAGGAACACGAAGAGAACTAAATTCTTTTGAATTTCTAAAAGCCGAGTTGAAAACAGTGATGATGATTCAATAGGAATCTTACGAAGGAGAAGACGACAAAAAATTTAAAGTTTTGTCTGTTTTAATAAATTAGGATAAAATCTTTCGTGTTAAGACACAAATCGTTAATAGAAGAGACAAAGTAGACTTTCGAAAGCCAATGCTATTACCCTCAAATCACGAAGTCGTACAGTAGCTCATAAAACATTATCATGAGAAGAATTTACTTTGTGGTCTTCAAATTTTGCAAAATATCTTAAGGAAAAAATTTTGGATTTTGAATGGTAGAAAAAAAAAGCCATAGGTCATATGAAAGTGTGTAATTTCAAAGCGATTCCCTTCAAAGAGGCTAAAAGTTGATTCTGGTCCATTACCTGAAAATTGTGTTTGAGATCCTGCTGTTTTCCAAATCACAGGAGTATTTTCAGCCAGACCGTTATTCCTCAGAGGCAATCAGAAATCTTGGTGCTACTTTTCACCTGCGCTCTTTACCGAACTGTGCATCTATAACTTATTACCAGCTTATCTACTGCAGCATTTTTCATAGGTTTTCTTGGGTTTGTCGCAAGACACAGAATATGTTCAACTATTTATTGCGACAAAGGCAAAAATTTCGTTGGTGCTGCCAATCTACTTCATGGCTTAGATTGAATAAAATTGTAAGACATGGTGCTGTCAACGCTATCAATTTGAAATTTCACCCGCCGACAGCTGTATGGTGGTGGTGGTGGTGGAGGGGTTGGTGGAAGCGATTAATTAGAATAATGAAGGGCTTCTTAAAGAGGGTCTTAGATCAAACACAGCTGCTTTATGAAGAAATGATAACAATCCTGTGTGACCTTGAAGCATTGATAAATTCTAGACCCCTAATTTACTGTCTGTAATATGCTTAATGGATAAAGGATGTAAAATTAGGTCGGATAATAATTCTCTATTTATATATGATAAAGATAATAAGTTAGTTACTAAAGCATTTAAAACTAATGGCAGGCTGGAATTATATTTAGAGCCAATGTACAATTCTGAGTGTTATTTTTTAATCAGTCTACTAGTAATTATGATATTTGGCATAGCAGACTATGTGATTTGTGATTTAAATCCTAAGTATATGCTTAAAATGAAAGACTATATTGATATTAATGTTGCAAATGATTTTAAATGTGAAACTTGTGACGTAAGTAAAATAAGCAGGAAAACTCATCCTAATGTTGATATAACTGCAAGTTCTGAAATTCTTGAATTGCTTCATACTGACCTGCGTGGTCCTGTCCAACCTGAATCATATGTTGGTGCAAAATATTTTATGGTATTGGTGGATGATTTTTCTAGGATGTATTTTACTTATTTCTGGGAAAATAAAAATTGTTTGATATATTTTCTCAATTTAAGGCTAAATATGAAAATTTAATTGATAAAAAATTTAAAAAATTGAGAACTGATAATAATTTAGAATTTGTGAATTGATACTTATCTTGCTAATTCGGGGATATTTCACAAATAAACTATTCCATATAAAAGTGAAAGTAACGGTAAAGCTGAAAGAGCGCACCGTATTCTTCTAGAAAGGGCTTGATCTTTATTGTATGAAAGTGAGCTTCCATTAAAATTTTGGGCCGAAGCTATTAATTTCAGTACTAAGGTGTCTAATGTAACACCACGTAAGGGAAAGAAAAAATTCCCATTGAAATTTCGATAAGTTAAAAACCGAAATAAAATTATCTTTAAAAAATTGTCTTTGTGGCTTATATTCATGTTCCGAATGTAATGAGAATTTGACGTTCCGGGAAGACGTGGTATAATGACAGGATATGCTATAGATAGGAGGGGTTATCTAATTTACGATATTGAAAACAGAAAAATAATTGAGGAAAGATCAGTTAAATTCAACGAATCTTTAAAATGTAGTACTTATTTGAGAAAAAACGAAAGTTGAAACACGGAATATTGATTCATTATTTGAAACCACTCCAGATATAAGCGATATTGATCACAAACAAAAGACATTTATCTCATCTAAAATTCAAACAATTTATAAGTGGTGCCGTATTCATAAATTCCGATAGTCAAGTATCAATTCAATGGATTAAAGCCACTCACTCTTCGAATAAATCAAGGCATATGAACTTAAGTTTTCATTTTGTGAAGGATTGATTGCAAGAAAATGTAATCGAATTAAAGTATATTAAACCTAAATTGTTAATTCCTGATTTTAAAACAAAAGCTGTATACGAAGAAAAGTTAAACTAAACTGTGAAAATTATTTCATTAAATTCTTAATTTTCTATGCATATTTATGTTTTTTATATATTTTGTGTATTTGTAATTGTATTTTTGAAAAATGTATCACTCACAGAATGGGTGTGTTAGGTTGAGGCGAGCGAACTATTTTTTCACGCGCATGAAGATCTTTGTGACTCAGCGCTTTCTGCTTCATCCTAATTCATTTCTTTTTCGATATAATATACAATCATGACACTTGCTGTGTGCAAAGCCATGATGTTTTGCTGTGTTCAGACATAATGTTTTGCTGTTTGTAGTCATGATGTTTTGCTGTGTGCATAGCTGTATAGTGGTGTGTGCCTATATTCGTATTATTCTACATATTAATAAATGTCCTTTCCTGAAGATCTACGACTAAGTGATTATTTGTAGAAGAACAACATTTATTAATAAGCAATTAACAAACAATAATGAATATTAAATAATACATTTTTTATCATATATCATTGTTTAGAATTAAATCTATTATCATTTCGACCCGTATGTCACATCCAACGTTGTTTAGAAGATAAATTTTTTTAGTTATCAGCAGTGCCCAAAATAATTTCACTAAGAAGAATCCTATTTCATTTTCTTTTATACAACGAATCCATTAAGTCTTTTAATATAAAATAATATTTAATAATATTTAAAATTATTGAATTCAAAGCAAACCTAATTATTAAAAAACTAAATAATACAGCAATTATTATTAATAAAAAATTATCCGAAATTGTATCATTTTAAAATGTAACCGCTCACAAGTTGAAAAGTATAATTAAACATTCGTGATATATTCCAATGTAATCCAAACTATTATTTAAATCTTTTCCATATATTTCTACCATAAAGAAATTCCCAGGATTAGACTTGTATCAGATGACTAAGTGTAGAATTAGAAATTCTTACTCGTCCTTCAAAAATAATGCAAAGATAAGGAATAAGGATGAATATAAGACAAAATAAAAATCAATATAAGCATCTCAATTGGCCTGCGCAAATGCAGTATCATCCAGGAAAAAAGTCCAAAGTACAAACTAAATAAAAATACTAATAAAAGGCATTTTAATTGTGGAAGAGTTAAAAATACAAAAATAATAGCAGACAACGATAAGAAGTAAGAATCCGGTGGATGACTTCATCAGAGGCCATTCATCAATGCAGATTCAAAACTGAAATAGGTTTTCTGTAGAGGGAAAATTCTTGAAGGTCTGATTTAATATCCTCTGAGGCCTGAACCCATTCCGGAATGTATTAGAAACAAAAAAAAAACATTTATCCACAAAGAAGAAATTAAAAACAGTCTTTTAAACAAAGTATGAAAAGGAGGGCTTAAAATCTTACCTCTTATGAAAGTTGTGGAACAAAAGAAACAAAGAACGCCTTTCGGTACAAACAAGTTACAAAGTAAACGAAGTGAATAGATGCACGAACCTATCTCCATCTAGTGTGGGAAACACTAACTATAAACTTGAAGATTTTTTGTAGATTTTTTATAAAGGCATTTTTACACTTATTATATCTTAATTTGTTTAAAAAAAATGTGTTGTTTTTATGCATTTTTATAATTTTTATTTTCCTTTTTTGTTTTATTATACTGAGAAATTTGCAGGTCAGCCACTAAAAATGTTAGAAGTGTCGGAATGAGTACCAAAGTCACTTCCAGTACAATGGGGAAATTGAGAAGTGAAAAAAAAATAAGTAAAACCTGAGAGATTAAAAATATTTTAATTCTTAATTATAAAGTAATGAAATGGATAGACGTTTAGCTATAAATTAATATTTAAATTAGCAATGGCCTTGGCACTGGCAGAATGGTTGTTGCAGATATTTTTGATTTTTTTTATTTGAGAGTGGATTGTTTTTTAATGACTTTTATGTTGATATTGGTATGATAATGACAAAGAGAAATGGCTCTAAAATTAAAGTAATTTTTTTTGTCATAGATTTCAACAGAAATTGCCGAATCTAACATTTTAATTACTATATCTAAATAAATACAATTATTGCTATTATCAATGTTTTTATTCCGTTTAAGTTCTTCCGGATAGTCGTTAATCAAATTATCAAGGTTGTCGAAGTCAAATACAATCAGGCCATCAATATAAGTACAGGCAGAAATTAGATTTTTTTATGAAATTTCTCTCGAACGTATGAATAAAAACTTTCGCCAATGCACTGGAGAAACTACTACCCATCGGAAAACAACACGATTGTCTGTAGTAGCTGATTCCATTGAAGAGATAATTTTCACAGATGTTAATATTGCAAATTTCTAGCTATTTGTTTTTATCTATGAAATTAGAGTTAAGGTATAAGTCATATAAATTAATCGATGCTTCACTTAATTTCTCATATGGGAGGCTGGTGAAAAGATTCTCAAACTCAAAACTGTTGATGCTATGAATTTTGTTATATTTAAGAATGTTCAGAATTTCAATATCACTATTAATTATAAAGTTTTCTTCTTTTTCAATTTTTTTAAGAATGATTTTAAGAATATTGAAGAAGAATTTACTAAAATAAAAATTGTAACTGCCTGTTCCACATGTAACAAATCTGAATTTTAAACGATTTTTGTGAAATTTAATAGTAGGGAAAAGGTAAGGATATGTCAAATTATTTGTCTTGATTTTAATTTTTTTGGCTAAAGTGAACATTCTTTTGTCTAGTTCTTTTTTACTGCAATTAATAAGTTGATATGTGATGTTTGAATTGTACTCACTAATCATAATTTCTTTGAAGTGGAATTTACACATATTACAAAAATTATTTTCTGCATTGTCTACAGTAGTGATAATAAATTTATTTTTTAAGTTTTCAATTTCTTTTTTAAGATTGTATCCAAGAAAATAGCTCTGCTCATGATTTTTCTTTTATTGATGTTAATTCAGTGCTTGGTTTCCATCAAAATGTGATGTTTCCATTTACCAAAGCCTTCAATAGGCCAATGATATTTTCTAGCTCTTTTAGCAATAAATCTATCCAAGTCTCTACCAATGGAATCAACAACTCTCTTTAGGCTCACCCTATTTCTTAGTCTAAAATTAGATCCCTTTCCCATGCTTTCACGAACAGAGTCAGAAATTATTGTATTTAGATTACCTGTGATAACATGTCACCTATCTTTAACAATAAAATTCTTGTATTCCTCTTCATTACAATAGCAGTGTGAAATGTCAATTTCATTTAAATTTTTACAAAAGTACTTGTAATTACAGATTTGTTTTTTGATGGCCTTTTGGTATTTAAAGGCAATTGAAATAGCAAAAATTTCTTTAACAGGAAGTAATTTTTACTCCCATGGATAATTTTATTCAGCTGTAATTCTTCAAGAAATATATCAAGGAAATTTTAAAAAAAACACAAAAATCCATTATCTCACATTTATAAATTAAAAAAGTAGACTGTTATTGGCTATTTTTATTTTAAATTTAACGAGATCAAAGAAAATGAATTTAATATTGCTATTAGTAAATTCTAGTTCTTCGGATTTATGGTTAATAAACCATTTGAGTTTATTGTTCTTAATTTTGAATAAATATTGTTTAATTTTGTTCATGTTTTCCCAGCTATGGTCAAAATAACATAATTTTTGCAATTCTTCAAATGCAATAAAATGTTTTCTACTCTTGCCTTTACCTCTTTTAAGCCTTTCTTTAGATGTATTGGAAGATTTTAAAAACCTTTGGAATGTTGAATTTATTGTAAATACAAATTTTATTGAATTCACTGTGACCTTATCCATTCAGTTTACTGTTAAGAACGTAAGGAAAATGAGTTTTGAGGCTGCAAAGAAATAAATTTTCTAAATCTAATATATTATTAAGAAAAACAATTTTATCTTCAAGAATGTAAATAATAATATTTTCGAAATTATGTGACTGGAAATGGAGAAGTTCATATTGATGTGAATGGTTTTCACTGAAGTTTATAATAGTTGATCTGTGACCGGTTCACCGATAGTTCAAATTTAACGTTAATACATTAATTTTTGTGAACTCTAATAGCTCATAAAAAATCTACAAAAACACAATTATCAATCAACTTATAAGAATCAACAAAATTTGCAATAACACTAATTCTGACGAAAAGCAATTCATTCACTTAAGAAATAGGCTCAACATTAATAAAGTTCCCCCCTCACTTTTCGAACCTCTGATTAATGGATTTAAGATGTAAGTAAAGGATTGATTATCAGAGAGATACCGACGCGAAGTATAATCTTCGTGGTAGGGTCAATCAAGTCGGTAATGTCTGATATTTTACCTCGAAAACGCATCTTTTAAATATTTTTCACTGGTCTCTCAATTTTTACTGATTTTTTCCACTATTTCTCTACGCTTTCTATCGTTATCGCTCTTCTATTTAATCTTCCTCGTTCACAACATACTACACTCCCCTGGCAACAGCCAAAGTTAAGCGCGAAAACTGTTACTTGACACCCTGTTCACTAGGGTGGATCAAAAATTCAAAGTGTGGGTAAAATAATCGGCCTAGGGTGCAAAAGTTGTCTTTTAAGTGTACTAGCATACATTCAAAAATTTTTCAACTTTGTTTAATATTTTCCGGTGCCCCAAGACGCTTAAATATTTGCAAAAAAACGATTTTTATGCAAATTTCGAAGTAAAAATCAAAAATTAAAAATGTGTTATAGAAACGATTTTACAGGGAGAAAGGTAGAGGAAAGAGCAAAGGAATGATAAAAATACAAACAAAAATTGGAAAATCATCGTAATGAAAAAATATCGCGTTTGTTCGATATCACATTTTGAAATTTGTACATTTGTAAGTGTACAAATTTCGATGTATGTAAATGCCAAAAATACATGAAAATTCTACTAGCTGAGTGATTGTTTATAAAAGATCAAATATTAGAAAGGAAAATGGTTATTGGAGAAGTGGACGTAATTACTACTGAAAAAGAGAAAAAGAAAAAAGAAAACAGATGGAAGACAAAAGAATAAAACGTAAAATGGTTAAAACTGATGCTGATGCTGCTCATGCTCAATCATTGGAGCTACTTGAGCTCAACACTATGTCTTCGTCCTTGTACACAGATACGGATATAATTACCTTGGAATATCAATCATAAAATCGTTTAGATTTCCCTACCTTAGCAATGGTATATGATTGATACGGAATTTCAGATAGAGCAGCTGCTTCATTTGCCAGTGCTGTTTACCAAAACATTGGAATTGGACACGAAGGAGAGGCTTCGCATGTGGTAGATCGCAATAAAATTCGTAGACACCGTAAAAAGATTCAAAATTCAGTTGCAGAGTCAACTAAGTTAACAGTGTCTTGATCTCTTTTTACCGGATTATATTTCGATGGAAGAAAAGACAACACAAAAGTGCTAATTAATAAGGA
This sequence comes from Araneus ventricosus, assembly GCA_013235015.1. Taxonomy (NCBI): domain Eukaryota; kingdom Metazoa; phylum Arthropoda; class Arachnida; order Araneae; family Araneidae; genus Araneus; species Araneus ventricosus. The sequence continues at coordinate 108,050 of BGPR01000738.1, forward strand.
CACAAAGTACTACCTAAAGACAACGAAGGAGGAGCATTATACTCTTGTAAACGAACCTAACTCTGTGTATATCGGACATGTTACTGCTGCAGAAGGAGGAGCTAAAGCCATAGAAGAAGCAAAACTCAATTTTTTTGCATTAAATAATCTGCAAGTAAATGGGCTAACAGTAATTGGATGCGATGAAACAAATGTTAATACTGGGCACAGGGGAGGTATTATTCGCTTGATAGAACTGATCTCAATAGACCATTATAATGGTGAATTTGTTTGCTTCGAAAAATGAGTTCCCTCTCCGTCATCTACTAAATTCTTTGGATGGTGCAACAACTCATCCTAAAGAATTTTGTCGACCAATTGGTAAAGCAATCAGAACCTGCCAGGTAATTTACCGAACCTGTAGCTAATTTTTCTTCTATAAGTGCGGAGAATATGCCACATAATATAGATAGAATTGTTCTCAGCAATGATCAGAAATATCTATATGATATTTAACAAGAGATATCACGTGGTGAATGTTATTCTGATCTGGCATTAAGAAAGCCTGGTCCAGTTGCTCACTCAAAGTGGCTAACAATTGCAGGTAGAATTTTAAGGTCGTATGTGGTCACAGAAAAACATCTGACAATCTTATTAATTTTGCAACATAAATTATGAAGGTGTATGCAACCTGTTTGGTTCCATGTCAAGACAAAGTAACAGAAGGAGCGCTGCATATTTGGAGACTTATTTCATTTTTTAGATATTTGGAACCCAATTTGAGAAATATAGTACACACTTTTATTCAATGAAATAGATTCTTTTGTCATCCTGAAAATTTACTATTGTCAATGCTCACAGATAACAGAGAGAATATAAGGTCTTTAGCACTACGAAAACTAATTTGTGCTAGAAATGAAAACAGTGGATTATCAGAATAAGAAGTTTTCAAGTACCAAAAATAGACTTTAAAGCAAAGGATGTTTTTGCACTTATTAACTGGCAACGAGTTGGACCTTTTGAACCACCTCTTTTCATGAATGTGCCATTTAAAGAAATTGATTCCATGGTAAAAGTTAGACGGAGGAATGGTCAAAATATCCATGCCATACCCAAGCGGTAGAAAGATGTTTTCACTTAGTGTCTGAAGCATCGGAAAGTGTATATGGAGAAGAGAAGAGACACGGCTTCATATTGAATAGGATACAATCAAGAAGTCTTATCAAGCATTATAATACCAAAAAGGATTACATCCTTTAGAAATATGTAAATCTTCAAACTAATAGAATTAAAAAATCTATGATGTAAGTTCACTTTTCATAAGTTTTGTGATTTATTGCTTGACTATTAAATTAATACTTCATGTATTATTATAAAATTATAATTATTTATAATTTTATACTTTAATACTTGAATAATCTGAAAATGTTTCAAATATTTTTCATTAATTCACAATTTTTAATAGATATTTGAAAAAATGTCAATTTTTAACTTTTTGCTGGCTTTCTGGCCACCAGAAGGTAGGAATGAATTTTCATAATAATAAAAAAACGTAAATTAATATACCTAAAACAAAACTTTCTTACCCGGCGCTAAAGCAAATTTTGAAAATATTTTTTTATAAATTTCCAAAAAAATTTCATTTTTAACTATTTTTGGGGTACTTGGGGCACTGGAAGATATGAATGGATTTCAATAAAAAAATATATGTAAACTAATATACCTAAGAGACAACTTTCCCACCCCATGCCAAAAATAATTTCAAAACAAAACAAAAAAAATTGTAAATTTTCATAAAAAAATCAATTTTTAACTATTTTTGAGGCGCTTGGGGCACCGAAAGATATAAATGAATTTCGATAAAAAAATTATATAAACTAATATACTTAAGACACAACTTTCCCGCCCCATGACAAAAATAATTTCGAAAAAAAAAATTTTTCCTATACTTTTCGATCCACCCTACTGTTCACACCCCTTCAACGCCAGTCTGTACCGTGACCCTCCGCAAAACACTACTACGTCTACATCCGTCCTTCTGGTTCGAAAAATATTTAGTCTTACTTTTCTCTAATGTTATTACATCGTACTTCTGTTTTAATTATACAAAACTCATCTCTCTGTTTTTTTGGTTTGGTTTGGCATTAGGATGAAAATCAGTGTTTTGGGCCTTACGTCGTAACAGATTGCAACAAAATGTCAAACTTTTATATTTAGCAATTCACAATAACTTCATCCCCAGAAGAAACGTTATTGTGCTTTTATTGCGTTTATCATTTCGCATTTTATACTCTTTCTTTTTACGATTTATACTATCTCTCTCTCTCTCTCTGTATATATATTAATAAAAGAAAACAATAAAAACACGTTGTAAAGGAAAAACCAAAACAATAAATAAATATATATATATATATATATATATATATATATATATATATATATATATATATATATATATATATATATATATATAACATCTTTACTAAATGTGAAATGTAGAATATCTGAGGCAAGCAGAGGACGTCATTTGAGCCAATCTTCTTTATTTCAGTCAATGAGGATATTTTTTCATTGGTAAAGGATTCAGTTCTTACATATCTCCATGACCATATGAGAAGAGCAACGCGCGTAATTAAAATGAGGTCTCGTTAAAATATTATTTAAGAAAGTTCAAAAAATTAGAATATCACAATTTCCCCCTTCCGCAAGAGTCGTACGACAGCAGGGCCCTTGCTATCGCAAAACCTGCGAAGTTCGACGAATTACTTTTAAAGTATTATTAAAATTTTGATAAGTTGCTTTAATTGCTGGTCATGGGCTTGAATTTAATAATATCAACAATAAATGTACAATAAGATATCCACATTTTACAAATGCACTTCAGTGAGTACAAGAAAAATATAAATTCAAGGATATTAATAAAAACATAGAAAATATTCATTTAAATATAAAAATTATTTCAATAATATGTACACAAAAATTTTATATTATATATCATGTTCCCCTGAGTACTCCAATAAACACTATCTGGTTGACTGTAAAAAAGTTCCATGCACGTGATGAAATGTTCTTCAAGGAAAAGTTCTTTCAATAGTAAATTGAACTACTGTGATTTGTTGAAATGAAATATAATTTAAATGTAAATATCCAAGTGTACGTGCGTCTAAAATAGTATGAAGAAACATGTTTATGAACAAAGATACAAATATGTTTCAAATAGAAAAATATGAATATACCAATGTTTGGTGTCAGTGACATTTTGTTGAGTTTAACATCAGTGACAACAGTATTTTTTATCTTGATGATGTTGCATAAGCAACTGGGAGTATCTCCAAGTCTGGGCAAAAAAGGGAAAAAGTCTTTGTGATTTGTTTCACGCATTCTCCCAGAAAGAGAGAGACAATGCACAAAACAGAACACAATATTGTTAAACGCTGTTTTTAAACAGTAAGTCTTGTTTCATTTATCATCATCGTTTTGTTATTTGGGAAACAACACCAAAGAAGAAAAATATGTAAGACTCAGCCCTCCATGGGGAATGATTTTTGAACGGACTGACTCTTACCAAAAGGGACAGACTTATAAGGAAAGACAAGCTTTTTTCTCTTATGTAGTTAATTGATTATTCGTGACTTAATTTAAGTTTATCTGGTGAATAAAAACATCTTCATTTAGAAATATGCACAATTTTTGTAGGCAATTTTTTAAAGAATTTGGTTTATTAATTTCATAAGTTACTTCGGAACATTGTTTAATAATTTCATATGGGCCGGAAAAAGGAGGACTTAATTTTCTAATATTGAGATAATGGAATTCTTCATAAACAACAAGATCACCTGGGTTAAATTTCTATTCAACAAAACGTACATCATATCTTATTTTGTTTTTGTTGTGATAGTCTAATGTTCTTTGCAAAGCCAAATTACGAGCTTCGTTAACAGGTTCATTATAACTATTTTGACCAATAGGAGAATCATAAGATAAGGTACCAAGAAACATGTATGCAGGTGGATATCTAGTTATTGATTGGGGAGTTAAGTTATACTCATTAGTAACACTTTCTAATAATTTAATCCAAGGAACTTTAGTGGAAGATGAATTAACTTTACAGTTAAGCCTAGTTACTAATGATTGACAAACGCGTTCATATTTCCAATTCGTTTGTGGGTGGTGGGCGTTGTTAAAAGGCGCTTAACATTAGAAATTCTTAGGATTTTTTTAAATCTAGAAGTAAATGCACAATTTCTATCAGTTAATAATTTTACAGGGACTTGAATTTTGAAAATTTGTTTTCGAACATTAATGTAAGTTTCAGAATTTTCATTTTTTGAAGGAAAAGCCCAAACATGTCTTGTAGCACGGTCAATCACTATATGAAGAAATTTTTTGTTGAGTTGATATAATTAAAACCTCAAATAGTATCGACAGAAATACATTCGAAAGGTGAACCAGTAGGATTAACTTGTAAGAGAAGTTCAAATCTTTTTTGTTTTCGCTTTTTGTTAAAGTAACAAACAGAGCAATGTTTAACAAATTCAGTTATATCAGAGGAAATATTAGGCCAATAATACTGAGGAGTAATTAAATTTAACACTTTTTGAACACCAGGATGACCAAATAGTTCTTGAGCATGATTTAATAATTTAAGTCTGAATGAAAAAGGGACAACTATTTTATAAAAATTTTTCGTTTTTATTACTATTACATCTTCAACTTCATGATACTTCGGTCCACAGAGATTATCAGTTTCTTGTTGATTTTTTATTTCATTCATGGCTAACAAATGCACTGAATGTTGAAGATGGTGAGAAACTGGATGCCTATATAACATATCTGCTTCAATGTTAGTGGAACCTTTTTGATATTTAATTTCATAGTCAAACATACTTAACTTTAATGACCAGCGGAATAACCTACCCCTTAAGTTTTTAACATTTTTGAGCCAAAAAAGAGCTGCATAGTCAATATGAATGACAACTTTTTGACCGTGGAGGTAACAGTAAAATTTATCCTAAGTATCAACTATTTCCAGACATTCTAACTCATTTATAGCATAACTTTTTTCATAGTCTCTTAAAGTTCTAGCATTATAATCTATTGGATGTAAAACATTAGAGGCATCAGGTTGTTTCAAAACAGCTGCAACACTTTTTTTGTGATGCATCAACGAAAACATGACAAGTAACATCAGGATTAAATAAATTTAAAACTGGTTTAGTTATTAGGATTGCTTTAAGTTTGTAAAATGCATCCCGACATTCTTTTGACCAGTTAAATTTTACATCTTTTTCCAAAAGTTGATTTAATGTGTATCTAAGTTAAGCATATTGAGGAATAAATTTATTGTAAACATTTACAGAACCTAAGAACCTTTGAAGTTATTTAACATTAGTGGGTGGTTGCAATTTGTTTATAGTTTCAATATTAGCATTTTTAGGAGAAACTTTATCTTGTTCAATTTCATAACCCAAAAAGGTAATTTTAGTTTGGACGAAAACACATTTGGGTAGTTTCAATTTAATGTTTCCTTTTTCACATATTTCAAAGATTGTTTTAAGATGTTTCCAATGTTCTAGTTCATATGAAGAGTACACATTGATATCATCGAAATAATTGCAAGCAAAATCAATTTTATATTTAGTTAATATTCTTCGAATTAAACTATTAAAAATTGCGGGAGCTACTTTTATGCCAAATGGTAATCTGCACCACTCATAGAAGCCAAACATTGTGCAGCAACCTAGTTTTTCAGAATCTTTGGGGTGAGTGGGACATGCCAGTACACAGAAGCCAAATCCAAAGAGGAAAAAATTTTGCTTTTGATATTTTATCTGGTAGACTATCCATGAGGGTTAAAGGTTCAGAATCTGATTTACCAGAACATTTAATTTTCTGAAATCTATGCATAATCGAGTCTTTTTACTCTCATCGCGTTTAAAAGTTTAAGTTACTGGAGATGAATAGGGACTATTACTCTCTTTGATTAATCCAGCTTGCAACAATTTCTCAACCTGACTGTTTATTTCTTGTTCCTCAACAAGAGAAGTGTGATTAGATCTCAGACTAACTTGTAAGTCAGAATTGAGTGCAATTCTGTGTGGTTCAACTCTGAGTGCACCAACATCATACTTGTCCTTTGAGAAAACTGAATCAAAACTTTTAATTATATCTTTTACTTCTTTTCTTAACTCACATTTATTCTCTGTGACAGACTGAGGAAGGTTATTCTGATCTTCAGTGGTCTGAGAATAACCTTCCTGAGAACAATAGGAGTTCATTTGTTTACAGTCAGAAATATGTTAAGAATTGTTTTGTTTGTTTTTATCATTTGAATGATTTTTATCATTTTGACTTTTGTTTAAGTTTTTCCTATTTTGAGATATTTTTTGTTAATTGCAGTCTATAGTTTTTCATATTTTGCCAATTCTGGCATTCCTAGGACTATATAAAGTAAAGTATGATCTAGAACATACATAGTCACAGTTTTGTTTGTGGTACCAATTTTTAGTGAAAATGTACATGTTTTAGTAAGGCTAATTGTACCCCGGGTTTGCTGCACAATGATACCTTGAGCATTTGTCAGTTTTAAATGGTTTCTTTTCACTAAATCATGTGGGATTAAAGAGATAGTTGAACTAAAACACATGGCAACGGGTTTCTTTTGTAGTATCCGGATACTGTAGGTAATTGTCATTGTTGATTTTCCTCCTTTGGAGGGTCAAATTTAGGTGGAGCAGGATTGGGGATGGTAATTGTCCTGCCAAAATTCCAAATCACACTTTAAAAAATGAAAATACCGACGATGAAAAAACATTTTGAATTCTTGCACATTTTAAATATTGTAGAACACATGAAGATGAACACGATGATTGTAAAGAAGGCGGCACAATAGAAATTTACTAGTGAAACTTGGAATTTTAGATTGATTAATCGAAAAGCACTAAATTTTATCACTATTGTAGCGACGAGTTAAGACTAGAAGGGCATTTCTTGCTGGTATTTCCTTTGTGCGTAATGTCGCCATTCTGGCGTGAACGATGTCTTCGCTATTGAGCTGAAACAGGTGCGGCTAATGGCAGCTCCGAAACCCATGTACGGGGTTTCCATGCTCCAATATGGATCCTGTCGTCTCAATGTAACATCTTTACTAAAGTCAGATTTAGAATACCTGAGTCAAGGCGAAGACGTCAGTTGAGTCAATCCCAGATAGCACGTAAGTTTGCAGCAAGTTTGATTTTGACTTGTCATGGCAAAATTTGACGCGTCAAACTTGAAACGAACTTGTAGCAA